>ONZK01002823.1:39396-66088 GCA_900322385.1 Pharnaceum exiguum | reverse complement strand
AGTTAAGCTAGTCTTTATATCTTATTCTTGTTTACTAGCTTACAAGTTGAGTTGGTGAGTGGAGACTATGTTGACTAAGTTGTTGGGTTGACATAGACCACACGCGCGCGCGCGCGCGCCGCCCGCCCGCCCAGCCCAGCCTAAGCCTGAGCCTGAGCCTGGGCTTGGGACTTGGGACTTGGGTTCTTGGGAATGGCTCTGGGCTCTGGGCCTACATGTGGGTGTGGGTTGGGTCTTGGCTATCTTTTTGGACCCTATCAGATTTGGATTAGTGACTGTTAAGTTTTTGTAACAGCCACACTAGCCGTTTTTTGGCTGTTGAGTTATTTTCGTAACAGCTAATCAATTATAGCTGTTATGATATTCAGTAACAGCTGCATTCAGATCCTCCTTCATTGCAGCAGTTACGTTTCTTATACTGTCCAGGTTCATCCTTCAATTCAGTATATAAAGGGGTCTTCCCCTGTTGTTTTGAGACACAGAAAACATATCCTCTCTTCTCTCTCTAAACACACTCCCCTTACCACATTCTGAGTTAAGTTCTAGGCGCTCCAACTCTACTCCCTTGAGTGCCCAATTGAGTAGTGGGTGTGAACCTTCGAAGCGAACCGACAGTAGTGGTTTTGCACCCCGGACCAGTCGGCAAATCGCTTTTCAGGCAGTGGTGTTGAACCACGGCACAACGAATCAGTCTGAAACTATTGTCATTGACGGTACCCTATTTCTAACAGAATCAACTGCATCCTATGGCCTTGCTCTTTCAGCAGGTGCTGGAGCAGACATAGGAACACTTATCTGGTAGTCAGAACTCAGAATCACAAGATCAGGTCACATATTTTAAAACACTTTTTATAGTTTGACGTTCTTCTGTACAAATTATTCTGTCTTATACGTAATCTGCACTGACATCTATATGACTACAGTATACCTCATACCTGAACATACATAATCTGTTCTTCTCAGCATACTTCTAACTTTCAAAGGGCCACGTAACTGTCAAGTACTCTGAATCCTAGCTTCTCTACCAGCCACCATAATCTCAATACACACACAAGATTCGTAAACTAATACAGAAAACAAACCGACAGTTTCCTGAAAGCTATCGTGACCCAAACTAATAGAAAACTCAACCAACAAATTCCTGATATTGATCGTGAGCTTTTAAAAGAACGGATGTCTTTCAGTTTGTTGCATGAGACAACCATAGCTAGTTGTTGAGGTTCCACTAAGTTTCTTTGCTCATTATTGAACCAAGCAATATTGTAATTCATAGCCTTCATTTATTTATGTAAGAAGATCGAAAAGTTCCATATACCTAAGTTGAAAATAAATGAACCCAAACACCAGCATCAGTGAGCTTATTGTCTGAGGACCGATGACTGATTGAGGTTAGCTTTCTTCATACTCCACGCCTTTAAGGAAGTGATCTTAACACTAGCTAGGCCGTAATTATAAGCAAACAACTTGGCCTTGTTGTTGATTGCTAGCGTGGGATAGACTCTTGCAGTTATGCAGCTTAATCCATCTGCAGCGAAGCTCTCCACAATGGAGTGATCAATCTGGCAGTATAAGAGATATTTAGCTTACAAATTTTGTAAGAGTTAATAGCAAAAAAATCAAAGGATATAAATTTATTCTCACCAGAACCCTGAGAGTCAGGTCGTGATGTACAAGGTCGACGTCCACGAATGTCCCAAAAATTGATTTTTCAGTCAACGTGTTCAGAGAAGATCTGCATCATGAAACAGTAGAACAAGATGAGAGAACAGTTCACTTAGATAAAATTTACTAAGTAATGATCAAGGTATCAAGTAACAAGTGAAGTTTGGAGGGAAAATAGAGGGAGGATAGGGATACTAACTTTGTTTGGTCACTACACATCAAGACAATAAATTTGTCAGTTGCCTTGAATATTTTGAAGAAGACTGCCGTAAACTCTTCTAAACCCTCAGAAGATAAGGTAAGCAAGCCAAAGGGGCCGATGCCACCTCCAAATGATGCACCTTTTCTGCTGCATAGCCTCTGTGGGTCGGTCCACTTTGGGTCTAACTCCTCCGCAAGGTTCAGTTGAGGTATCTTGAAAGATATCTCGACATCAGCCTGCACACAAGTGAAGAGAAAGTTAAGTTATATTCGTTACATCCTTCAGAAACTCAAAATTTTCTATCAATCAATAAATTTACCTGTGATGCCGTGATTCCGGGCACTTTAAGAATGGATGCTCCTCTAAGCACTTGAGAAGGCAATTGAACTTGATTTTCTCGTAACTTCTCGACTTCTTTGATTGGCCAACTCACCAATTTCTTACCATGCTTATCCAACAATACGGTTCTGGGAATTGCCTGTATAGTATACACAACAAAGAATACACAACAAAGAATCAGTGAATGCTGCGATTTGTAAAGTGATATTGTCCTTGGTATTTCTTATAATAATGACAACCCAAAATCTTCTAGACAAGTAAGACAAACTTACATGTATACCCGCCCAGGCCTTAACAACATCTTGGGGAATCCACGATTCACTAACCCAACTGAGGAAGACCCTTCTTTTCTTATCATGGTCGTAAAATGACTTTG
The DNA here is from genome assembly GCA_900322385.1 of Pharnaceum exiguum. Classification (NCBI taxonomy): domain Eukaryota; kingdom Viridiplantae; phylum Streptophyta; class Magnoliopsida; order Caryophyllales; family Molluginaceae; genus Pharnaceum; species Pharnaceum exiguum. Next base: position 63,509 of record ONZK01002823.1, on the reverse strand, counting down.
AAGCGTAATACTTCCCGTAGTCCAGCCTCGGGTTCAACTCATCAGTGACAGGATCGGGAACAAAAACGTCCCTCACAGTGTCATAGGTCCCAATGTAGTAAGTATCCAACTTAAGCTCGTCCAAACTAACCTTCAGAACGTGCCTCACCACAGGTCCCACAACTGATGTCTCAGCAGCAAAAGCAGAACCGTTAGAGTAGACAGGAAATAACTCAGGACACTCCCAGTTTGCTATCTTGTCTACAGAGTATAGGGGGTTCTTCGCCATTGTCCATCGCTTGAAGTCGCTGCTACGGAACAACACAGCTACACCTCGGCTATGTCTGTTACTGCCGAGGATTATACGCCACCTTCCATCTGGTAAGACCCATGCGGTGCTCGGGTCTCGAAAAGCAGATGCGTTGTAGAGCTTGGCGTTTGGGTCTGGGGTGATAAGTGGGTTTTCCTTTACAAGAACCCACTCTCTGAGATATTGGTCAGAGTGATCTTTTGGGAGTGCCAAGTTTTGTACTTGTACATTTTGTTTGTTGATGCCTGTGAACAGAATTACAGGCTTGTTGCCTGGGAGAACAGTAGCTGACCCTGACCAACTTCCGTTGAAGTTGGCCGGTCCTTGTCGCGCTATGGCAATCGGTTGCGGCGTCCAGTTTACCAGGTCCGTTGATGTAGAATGTACCCACACTGGGGGACCCCATTCAGCCCCATTGGGATTGTACTGGTAGAACAGGTGGTAGACACCCTTGTACAACATTGGGCCTTCATGAGAAAAGAAAAGGAATGAAGTAAAAGACTCTCTCCTAAGGCCTTAATTAATTTCTGTTGAGTTGTGTTGTGTAGTGTAGTGAAGAAAGGATAGCTTCTGACTATCAAGTAAAGCCCAAATCACTATGCAATGCAACCATGAAACTCATTGGTGAAGTCACACACACCATAACTATAACCATTGCCACCAAAGCCAAGCCGCGTGAGATGTAGATGAAAAAAATAAATGCAGTCTCATAATAAGATAAAAGAAAAGTTGGATGACATACCCAATTATTTACGACATACTACATATTAGCCTCATTTGTTGTCACTAGTTACAAACAAATCAAAGTATATATCAAAATATGAGAACTTTACAAGTTGTAGTTATAAGTTATAACTATCTCCAACCTTCTTTCATTCTTTGTGTAAAGGAAGAGTGGAATAAAGGGGAAAAGAGAAAACAGAGGAGTAAAAGAGGGAGATAGATTGTAAAGGCCTAAAGGTGGGATTAACAAGCAGGGAAACAAAACAAAACATAAAAAAAAGGCACGAATTTTAATGAGTACTAAATTGGAAGAAAGTATAGTGATCCCCATATAATGGGACTATGAGAACCGCCATGAATTTAGAATGAACTAGACCCTTCATTATACTTATGATAGATAGATCTTGACCATCAAAAGTTTAAAAATTATTAAGGGAATATCTATTCTGTGCATAGTTGCACAGAATAAGATATTAATTCCATACTTTGGAAATTGAGAACACGTTACTTTTAGACATAGTAGGAGACTTTTAGCCTTTAAACTTAAATGTATTCAGACTTAAGAATGTTAAGTGTCAAAAATACCCTTTCTTTTATTCCTCTGCCCAGCCCCTACATCATCCAACGTGTTCTCTCCCTCCTCTCTCACCATTACCAAACAAATACACCAAGCCACACTGCCTACAACCATTTTTCTGTTGTTCTTCCCCTATTTCGATCCTAGGTGCCATACCATCCTAACATCTTCTCTTATCATCAAAAATTTCAACCTCTTTGTACATTTTCCAGATTTTCACCATTTTTCCAAAATTTTCAGATCTAAGATTTAAAAAAGCAATTCACATTTAACCCAATTTAGGGTTTAGGTTATGACCGGCGCTGCCTGAAACTCATAACCTAAACCCTAAACCTCGACCCGAGTTTAATTATTTTTATTTGGGGGGGTTCACCCTTCCCCCTATAAGCCTTGTCTATTAGATCCGGCGGCGAAGCCGACAGAAACCGCTATACTGATGGTAACGGCGGGGATGGGGATGGGGATGGCGTCAGTGATACTGGTGGTGGTGTAGGGGTGGTGGTATTAATGGGTTATGTTATGATGATTATATGGTGTTGTTTGGGTTTTTTCTCCATTATAATTAGAAGGGCAGTTTAGTCTTGCCTTATGAGAGAGTGGTGTTTGGGGTGGTGTTTATGGTGGTGGCGAAATGGGGATCGAAATGGTACAGTGTTGGTGTTTTGCATTTTATTTACTTCATAAAACATATGGGTATTTTGGGAATGCAAATATGATATTACAAATATCAATGACAGTTGTCAATTTGTCATAAATTTCAGTTACACTTATTCTGTGCATATATGCACAGAATAGACGCACCGAATTATTAATACAACTAATAAATCAAAATTGATATAACTTACCATGAAAGAAATTTAATTAATTTAAAACTCTTAAAATTTTGAGAAAGCTCTATTTGTGATTCAGTTCTTTATTGGCCGTCGGGATTAAGTGACAAAAGGAACCTCACAAAATTCTCCACCGTCGAGTCCCTTTGTTCCTTTCATACCAACATCAATCAATCATCATTGTATAATAAAATCCTAAAATATGAAGGTCAGCAATCACGCCCAGCATTTCGAAGCTAAAACATAATGATAAAGTAATGTACACCTCAACATGGTTTTTCATCAAAAATTGAATATGACACCTCCGCAAGTACGCATGATGCATGCAGCATGTAAGTATAGTCTTGCTTTACCATTGAACCAAAAACATAAAAATAAACTGGAGCCTATATATAATATATACACCTCTGTAGTACAGTTAGTTGACAGTTCAATCATACCGAACTTTCGACCTTGTAGAGTCGAGAGTTGAGTAACATTTTAGTAAAAGGTTTACATTCTTGTAGTTTGAGACTAAATCCATAAGCAATCAACGAGAAAATCATGAAATTGCAAGTAAACAAGACAAAATATATACATTTCCACACACTAATTAAACTAATACACAGAAAAAATACAAAGCTAATTGAACAGCTACATCAATTCAATTCACAAACCTTAAAATTTTATCGCCTTCCATATTGGTGTTTCGTGACCGCTGGTGGTGCCGTGGTTGGTTTGGGAGATTTGTTTGAGAAGGAAGGGGAGCCGGGGTTTTTTTAAGGGACCGGGTTCAGTTGGGGGGTTTGTTTAGTTCGTTTTTTTTTTAGAGGTAGGGGTGTCACCGTGTCATGCGCAAAAACAAAAAAAAAAAAGAAAAGGGAGGTCGATCGTTTTTTTAAAAAAAAAAAATCAAAAGGGAATGTTCTAAGCTTCTTTTGATCTTTCACGACGATGCAGAGATACGGAGTACAACGAACGTAGGTGAATTAAATCGTAGTAATGTATTAGTAAAATGATAAAAATGCATTTACACCAAAAAAATGATAAAAATGCATGGTGAACTAAGAGATTCATGTAATCATATTAGGATTACCCAAAAAAAAAATCATATTAAATAGTCCTAGGTACTTACCATTAGGATCTTCATCGATCAATTCAGCCCAAGAAATCACGTACATTTCCAGCGAGATCATCAACACGTAGTACATCAATTTAGCCCAAGTAAACTTGTTAGCTAATAGCTCAACAGGTTACAAAATTAAACAGAAAGATAGAAGGAATATGTATAACTGTATAACTAGCTTACCGTTCATCCAGTATTTTGGAGGCTGAAAATGAAAACCCGTTCTATAAGGGTCTTCATCAATTGGTTTAATAGCATTAGTAAGGACTGCTGAGAAAACCAGAACGATGAGTAGCAACTTCATGCCCATTGTGATATACGTACGTTGGGAGTACTTTGGGTTTCGATTGTTGCATGAATGCTTTATATATTACGATTTTTTTTGGTTAGCCAACGTAACTTCCAGCAGTCAATTGAATATACGTGACAAAATGCCTTACTAATGTTCAACAAAACTCAATCAAATTCCATATATGATTACACAATAGTCAACACATATTGTCATGTAAGTCTACACCGTCCAAGAAAAATCTTTACCGTGTTTTTTATTTTCAGAATTGAAATTCAATTTTAAAAGTTATTCCAACCTCTTTTTTTTAGCAAATTACTTTAACTTATAAGACACTATAACTTATTGTAAATAAACCACATTCTAATACTTCTTCAGTATCCCTTCTAATTGGTTTGCGATATATGTTTTATTTACAGTAAAGGGTTACAAGGAGAAGGAGACATGCTGTAAAGAATAGATGAATGCATTTAGAAATTGACAACATCTGATCTAGCTATACACTGCCTACAGTATAAATAAATTAGGCTTTGCTCGGTTCAATCTGTTTGGTGTGTATGTTTTCTTTTTATTAATGGGCTCTTTACTTGCAATTGCTACTCAAACCTTGCTTTAAATTATCTTGCACGAGAACTTTATAGTTTGCTGATTTGTTTCCCAAGAAAAGTTAAATGAAATAGATTGGTGAGTAAAACAACACCTAATAAATGTAGGCTAAAATGGTTATGCAAGGTTGTTAGAGTGGTGAGCCGAGCTCTGCTAATCCTCCAGCCAGCCAACTTCCTGAATTGTTTCGAACTTTCAAGCAGGAAGTTGTGTTGAGCTCTGGTGATGGGGTCGATAAGGCGCCCTATACTAGGGATGTATAGTTATTAAGGATGTCTCCAATCTAGCTCCTTTGCCCCATATTAATGCAAGCCGTTCAGCCATCTTTTTAGGGATACCGTTGATGTGTGTGTTAGACTGACTAGTTGTCCCACATTCCACATTGATTGTGTGTAATGGCCAAGATTCTTATCAGGTTTATAATCCAAATATACCAGGCTGGAAGATGGATTTCTGGCAGATATTTGGCTTTAATTTGCAATAGCCGAAACGTTCCTTTCCGTTCTGTCCATCTTGAACTCTTGAAGACCATCAAACAATGCAGTTCAAGCAACATGAAGATGTGCAGACTCACTGCAGACAATACTTTCAGATTCCAAGAGATCAAAAAAAAAAAAAAAAACACTCACACATTTTTTCAAAGTGAACTCCATGCTTGAGGACAAGGCAAAATTGTTGGACACAATTAATTAGCTCATGGGGCAGCCCAATATGAAACTTCTAGTGGTGGGCTTCCTTACCTTCAAAAAAATGTCCTTCAACTCGCCTCACTTGGAGTACACCTTAATTAATGATATGATCCTACAAATCATCTACGATTTCCATCATTTCCTCCAACATATATTTGTAGACATTAGTTTCTCTCGATATAAAAAGACTTTCGAGGCATCACTCTCTTCATTCTACGAAACGCTTGCCCACAACAGAAAATCAAACCTTACATCAAATTCCTCATCATCACCCCGTAAAATATTTAATTCAGCTAAAAGCATGGGTAGCGTTAAAAATCTCCCATTCATTACCCTCTTAGTACTCTTACTTGCCCTTACACCCACATACTCCTCACGCTTACACCAAACCAATTACACTCACGACGACGACATCGTAAAAACAACTTGCACCCACACGCCCGACCCCGCGACATGCGAGGCAGCCCTCCGGTCCGACCCAAGAAGCTCTACAGCCGACACAAAAGGTCTCACACTCATCATGATCGACGTAGTCAAGACTAAGTACACTAACGCAGCAAAAGCAGCAAGTGACTTGGCTTCTCAAGGTTCATCCGACCCTGGTGTGATCAAGGCCCTACAGAAATGCGTCTTATGCATGAAGTACGTGGTCGATAAGGAGGTGCCCTCAGCAGCCACTGCAGTTACGCAGAATAACCCTAAGTTTGGTGAGGCAGCTATGGTGGATGCGCGCAAGTATGCCGAGTTGTGTCTGTTGGGTTTTCCTAGGGGGAAAACTCCTCGTCAGCTAGCTAGTCAAGTGCGAGCATGTAGTCGTGATTCGGACATTGCTAGTTCTCTTTGTATGATGTTGGAGTAATCTACATGTTTTTTAATTTTCCAAGTTGCCAAGAGATGAAGAGATCGATATATCTCCAAAAAAAATGCTTAACATGTCTCAGCGCCGAATAGGGATGTCAATGGGGCGGGGATGGGATAGGGATGTCAATGGGGCGGGGATGGGGCGGTTTGGCCTAAACCGCCACCGCCCCGCCAAGAATATTTGACCACCGCCAACCGCCCGCCAACCGTGGCGGGTTGGAATCGACCCAACCATCCCCGCCTAGACGTGTCTAATATTTTCTTCACCACCGCCCCATCTATCACCCAAAATCACCACCGCCCCATTTCACCCGCCCCGCCCCGCGACAACTCGCCAAATATATAAAGTGAATTCATCCTTTTTAGGTAGGCAGTAGCTTAAATGTTGTTGGATCTGAGGGAGGGAATGAGGGTGAAGTTATGAGAGAGTGGCCTCGGTGGTGTTGTGTCGAACGTGGCTTTGGTGGTGGTGTCGCGTCAGATCTAAGTGAGAAAAGACGGCATCGGACAGAGAAAAGTGGTGTCAACATCTGTGTTACTGTGCGTGTAGGTGAGTGTCGAGTGGAGAGAGAGAGGTGTCAGAAAGAGTGTTGGCTGGGTGAGTGACCTTGTTGGGCCATTGGAGCTTAGGAAGAGAGAGAATAGTGGAGTAAGTGGAGAAATGATATGCGTGGGTTTACTGGGTGAGGAAATAAGAGTAACTGAGTGCTGAGTGGTGACTAGTGAATGGGGTTTCATTTAGTAAAATTATTTAATTTGACTAAACAGTTAGCTTTATGTATATTGTATAAGGTTATTTTAGTAATTGCAGGTCTTTTTTTATATAATGGGCAGGGTGAACTGGGTCGGGGCGGGGCTGTAGTTTTGCGGGGCGAGGCAGTGCTGGTAGCTAACACAAACCGCCAACCGCCCCACCAACCGTGGCGGTTGGTAATTTCAAAACCACTACCACCCTACCAACCACCAAACAGACTACCAACCCCGCCCCAACTGGGGCGATGGCGGGGCGAAACCCGCCAAAAACCGCCCCACTGACATCCCTAGCGCCGAACTTCTAGGCCATTAGTCTTTCCGGCGGTAAACTTGAATGTCGTCTAAGAATTAAGATAGTACCCAAATAGCATTTGACTGATGTTAAGTGCTAATTTATACATATTATTGCCATTTAATCACTTAGGATTTGAGTTATATTTCATCCTTATATGAGCTTATTATGAATATTTCGTGTTATAGGTACATTTGGAGAGTTTGATACAATTCGGAGCTAAAAGTGCAATTCTGAACAGTTTTGGTGACTGATATTGAAGAGGCCATAACTTTCACGTTAAAGATCCGTTGAAGCTGTTTAAAGATGCTATACAAACCTTGTGATTACAACTTTTATGTTTGGAGTTTTAAAATATGAGATCGTTATCAATGTCTAAATCGAGCTACAAGTCAGTGTCGCACAACAGTTCCTATGAAACAGAACGTTGTTCTTCAGCGTGTTCCTCAGATGTGCGGTTTGAACGTGAAGAGATATTTCGTGATTTATTCCTGCTTGTCCTTCAAGGCACGAATTTTCCAGCAACAATATTCTTCTCCAAGACTTTCCTAAGGATAATACAACTACAATATGGCAAGGAGATACAAAGAAAAGAAGAGTCCAAGTTCTACTAATATTCACTTTCCTTATCTCTTTCTTTACTTCCCCTATATATTAAACACATCATAACACCACAAATCAACAACACCACACACGTCTTCCCCCTCTTGGGGCAGACAATACCATCCATTCCACACCATACGTGCTGCAAGCAAGGAGAAGAAAGGAGAGGACGAAATCCATAGGCGAAATACAAGCTGTTCCTGAGTCTGACAAGCTGTTCCTCAGCCTGTTCCTCACAGATCCGGATTTCGACTATGAGTTCTTCCTTCTTTACTTTGTTTTGTTTTTTTGATAGTATGTTTGGCTAGTTTGTTTATACTCAGTAGCTATTAGTTTGAAGCCATGTTATTAGTTTATGAGACAAGATTATTTGTTCTTAATTAATTGCAATTGTTCTTTTAAATATCTATGTTTCATCTTTGCTTTCACTATGCATGATTGATGGTTTTGCTAGTTAGGTGTACAACTAGTTAGTTAAATCAAATTTCTAATACTAGCTAACGAGTTTAGTGACGTATTAAGCTAAACGAGTTAACACTAAGTGGCAATCAGTTGTAAGGTAGGGCAACAACAGGTTCTATTTTGCAGTTGTGGTGATTCATAGTCTTGATTAAACACACATCGCTGGTGGTGTGCGGTTGTCAGGGATTGGTGATGTCTTTCTAATTCATAATGCTCACGTTGAATTAAACTTTCAGTACGCTGGGGTATTGGGTTGTTCATATGGTTAGGGTTAGTATTTAGGGCTGGTCCATGTCTAACTAAACATAAGGAAAGATAGGGAGAATCCTGCTGGGGGAGACTCTACAGTCAATCTATTTGATGTGCAGTTGTATGTGTCTATGATTGAATTAATTGCATGGTGGATTCTAATATGTTATTGAGTATGTGTCGTTCCATAGTTTATATTCATATAGATAGTTGTTCCTTAGTCTGTTCCTTAGATTACTAGTAGTTAGTACGTCACGACATTATCACAAAACCCCCCCTTTACGTGTGTTTATTTGTGTTTGTTAGTCTTGTGTCAGGAACAGTAGCTTGTTCCTCAGTCAGTTTCTTAAGTCCTAGTCTAGTTTTGAGTCAGTCATTGTTTATATTATTTTGGTTTAGTAATTGTTAGAGTTAGAATTGTCCTATAATTTAGCATATAGAGAGCCATACACTTTCTCCGTGGGATCGACCCCTACTTATCCTATCTACTTAGTTAGTTTATATTAGGGTCTAATTTGAGGTGTAACGACAACGCATCAACTGATCAATATGCATGGTTGTAAGCTGAACGTAAATAAAACAAAAACAAAATCGAACGCAAAAAAAATTATATAACTAGCTAGTATTGATTAAATTAATTCGAAAAAATAAAGGAAATTAACAGGTATTGAATTAATCAGAAGAAAACTGGAAAGAAAAAACTAAAATATTATACGGATCGAGTACAAAATGAAACCAGCCTTTGAAGGGTGATTGTGCTAATTTTCACTTGATCAAGCAATGCAAGACGTACACTTCGTCTGTAACATATATAATCAAATATTACTAATTATATTTTCTTTTATGAGTAAGAATTTTACAAAGTTAATTATCCCGTGCTTGGCACAGTTCTTAACTATGGCTATCCTCTTTGTTTAAATAGTTTATTCTGAAATTTATAAGTTTTATCAAATTTCATTAAATAATTAAAAGAATTCAATTGCTCTTTTTTGCACAGTCTAATTACGTCGATTTACTACTAAGCACCTAATTACAATCATTACCTTATGTAGCTTTCCAAAAAAACTCATCCAAAACTTTTGACTAATTTTATACATAGTAATTGAGAAGTAGATTTTATAACTTATTTTTAAGCATAATTAAAATAGATTTTACCTTAAAGTATAAAAGTTTGATCATTGAAAGTTGTCCTACATTTAAAGATCGAGGAGGATATATGTTGGAGGTAGGATTTTTCATGCATACGTATTCTTGTAACTCTTGCAAGCTTACATGAAGATTATTGGTGCTATTTGGATTACTTACTCATTAAAGTTGCACCAATATCCTCATCCAAACAGAAATAAATAAATAAAATAAAATATTCGAATAATGTACGTTGATCAAATTGTAGTGAACTTGTACGATTCTCATGTGCACCAAGTGTAACTTACACTGCATGTGTTTTTATGATCAATGTCTTACAACATATACTTAGTTCTTAGTACCTTCAAAATAATTAATAGGCAAATTTGACAAAAATTGATCCCTACTTTCAACCATATAATGAAAATAGTCGCACCTTTTAATGTTGACATACTTGCACTCTGAACTTAAGAAGTATGAAATGAAAATAGTTTAAAAACTAACACAGTTAATTATTTATGATCTTCCTTCTTTTACTCTGCCAAAGCTTTAAAAGAGAGAATTAGAAACCAGAAAATTAGTACTTTATGCTTTGTTTTTCCCGTCTCTATCCAGTTGAATAAGAGATGGTGTTGGGAAAAATATAGTCTACTGCAAGAGACTGGGATTTGGGACACATGCACCCACTCACACAGTAGATACATACAAAGAGAGATATAGTCGTTTAAAAATTAAAACACTAACCCATCTTATTTTCAAACACTATTGAAAAATCCAAAGTTTTGAACTTTGGGTTGGTTACCAAAGATTTATGGGCTAAGACAATTCACCAGTTTTTTTTACCAATCAAAAGGTAGGTAGATTGAGATTTAAGAGTGTTTTTCTTTGCAAATTATGATTTGTTTGCTAGTTGTATGCCGGGTAAGTTTTAGTTGGTGACGACTGCAGCGAGTTCCAAGGGAGGCGGTGGACGTTGGCGGGCAGTTGTGGGAGGGATGGGGGAGGTTTTAATTGATTTGGGTGAAAGAACGGGAGATTGATTTATGGGTCAAAGCGGAAATGGTTTGGAGAGAGGGGAGAGGAATCGACAAGGGTACTTTGGACAAAAACTATGAGAATTAATATTTTTTTGCTAGCAAAAAACAAACCTCTGTGACAGAGAGTTAACGGGGTCAAGACAAACTAATCTCATTGGACGAGTTCATGGGTTAGTAAGGATCAAACGTTTGCATTAAACTTCCATTAAGGACTTTATGTTTTGAAAGTGTCCATTAAGGACCTATTAGAACTTCATAGGTTAGAAAGGACCCAACGTTTGCCTTAAACTTCCATTAAGGACCTACTAGTAACGGAAAGAATACGTACACCGTTAACACATACGGAGTATTATGCATATTTTTTTTAAAAAGAATTTAATAACATGTACTGTTTATCAATACCCATACCCGTAATAATTTTTATATTGTAAATTAACTTTTTTAAAATATATTTCATTCAAAATGATTATTTTATTATATTTTCTTGAGCCGTCGGGTCAACCCGAACCCGTAACTATCCCAAAATAGTCCGACCCGAAAATGGCCCGAACCAAAATGGTCCGTCCTGAAAATAACAGAACTCGAATCTTACCCGCCCACCCGAACTGATAGTTGTAACATACACACACAAAATTAAACTGTAATTTTATTATGGCAAAACTACATATGTCTTCATTCGTCTATAAGTACGTGAACTGAAATTGGATTGAACTATAAAAAAAACGACAGTTATAATTATGAAAAAATTGAATTGAACTGAAATGAAAAAAACTAAACTGAAATAAATAACTAATTTTTTTTGGGTGTTACAGTATAATATTTGGGTGTTGTGTTCAATATTTGAGTGTTCAATATTATTTTTTTAGCTCAATTCAATATTTTTTCGTTTTTTTCATTTTAGTTTAATTTCTATTTCAATTCACGTATTTATAGACGAATAAAACACATGTGTAGTTTTGCTATCATAAAATTATAGTTTAATTTCGCGTGTGTATGGTAGACCTGTTAGTTCGGGTGGGCAGGTCGGGCTCGAGTTCTGTTATTTTCAGGTACGGCCATTTTGGGTCGGGCCAGTTACGGGTTCGGGATGACCTGGCGGGTCAAGAAAATATAATAAAATAATAATTTTGAATGAAAAATATTTTTAAAAATTAATTTCAATAAAAAAAATAATTAAACTATTTTATTGCATAAAATACAGTATTACATATGCTTTATATTTTCATGTTGCTTTTCAGATCAATCGGGTCGGGTTCAAGTTGACCCTAACCTCGACCCTGAAATTTACGTGTAAAAAAAGTTCGGGTCAAATTGGGTTTCGGGTTAAAAATCATGACCATAACCCAGAAAAACGAATCGGGTTTGAGTCGGGTCAAGTTTTGACAAGCCTAGTGTATAGCGTATTGCGGGTATGGGTATTGATAAACAGTACATGTTATTAAATACTTTTTTTAAAAAAAATATACATAATACTCCGTATGTGTTAACGGTGTACGTATTCTTTCCGTTACAAGTAGGTCCTTAATGGAAGTTTAAGGCAAACGTTGGGTCCTTTAACCTATGAAGTTCTAATAGGTCCTTAATGGACACTTTCAAAACATAAAATCCTTAATGGAAGTTTAATGCAAACGTTGGGTCCTTACTAACCCATGAACTCGTCCACTGATTGATCCAAGGATTTCAACTTTTTCCACCGAGAAGCCCATTCTACAATTGAGTTTTGTGTTTTATCATAGCGTACGCTTGTACTTTAAAGTGAGTAAGTGACCCATCCATCCCATTGCTATCAGGTGAGCTATTAGATGGCTATGTGCTAAATTTTGTCCCATTACATTCGGACCCTCTTCGCAGTGGTTGCAAATATATTGGGCTATACCTAGTGGATCACATTACACACTTTACTAATGGACTGAACTATAAACTATAACACAAATAATACAATGGGCTAAATATAAAGATAGCCCAACAAAATACCATATGACATATAGCCTGGCTCTGATAGTTCCAAGTAGACCTGACAAATTTGACCCAGGACAAATAGCTCGACCCGATTAACCCGAATCCGAACCCGATTAGAACCGATTGTGCAGACCCAATTCGATCCAAAATCCGATTTGACCCGACCCGAGCTGAACCGACTCAATTCAGACCGACCAGATTTTGGCCCATATCCGATATTAACCGAACCCGACCCGAATATTAACCGAAACCCAAATAAACCCGAATTTAGTAACCCAAAAAGACCCGACCTGAATCGACCCAAACCCGAACCGATCGCGAACTCGAAATTTAACCGATTCGAATGAAAACCAAAACCGACCCAAACCCAAAAACATATGAGCCAACTATTTCACTCCCGCACATTATTTCACTCCCGCTCAAATCCATATATGTATATATTTCATCACGTATTAACTTTGAGCAAACTGCATCTTCACCTATAAAATAAAATAAATTGCAGTAAATTTCTCATAAAATTAATATAAGAATGAATATAAAGGGGATATTTAAATAAATAAAACACACACTTATCAATTTGTTTAGATAATAATTTTTTAGGAATCCAACCCGACCCAAACCCGACCTGAGAAACTCGACCTATTCAATATCCGAATGCGAATAAATCAGACGAACCGAACACGATCCGACCCGATTGGGCCTGATCCGAATAGACTCAAACCCGACTCAACTCGATTAGTCAAGACTCAAGACCCAATTACGCCAGACCCAGTTAAAATCCAACCTGAACCCGACCCAATCGACCCTTACCAGGTCCAGTTCCAAGCATATTTGTTATTTTGCACAGAAATTCAACCAAATACTTTGGACTTTGGAGAATTTAACCAAATAATTTGCCATTATTAGAAACTTTGGGCCTCAAATCAAGTGACAAGAATTATGTTAAGCCTATCAGGGTGAGTGGACTTTTTTTTTGATTTCTTAGGGTATTCACCTTTTTGGTTGATGTGTTTTAAATTACCGCAAGTGCACGGTGTTGTAGTACTAACAGGTCGTCTTCTAGGAAGTGGAATCAATACTAATGTAATCGAGTCTATTAAACTAGGTTGATCAAATAAAATGGGTTTTTTTATAACTAAACTAAGGTTCACAATTCACAAAATAACAAATATCAACAAGAAGACCTAGAATTGAGCTTCACCACACATGACTTCCATACATGACACTGTCCTTAAATATGATCATAAATTGGAGGGCAACTTGATCTAAAGTAACTAAAGTCCTCTTTCGGCGGTAAATTAGTGTATTCTAACACAACCAAACGCCTATCTCATGGATTTGGCCACATCAAAACCCATTAAGCATAAAAGTCATACACCAACCATTAGGGATGTCAATCGGACCCGCACCCGATCCAGACCCGCTAGACCCTACCCGTTTATAAAGGGTCTGGGTCTAGAAATTTCAGACCCGATGGATATGGGTCTGGATCGGGTCTAAAACGTGGACCCGATACCCGGACCCGTAGACCCGTTAAGATGTTTTGAATGAAGAAAAACTACTGTATGTATCTATGTACTGGAGTATTTTATTGATGTTAGAGATATTAGCATTCTGGCAAACATTGACAAAAAAACATCACACTTGCCAGCTTTTTAGAATAATAAAAACATTTTGCTCCAAAGCTTCTGCCAGTCTGCCACACTCCAGTACACCATCCCTCATTCCCTCTTCTCTCGTTTGTACAAATAATATCATTATGTCACAATCAATGTGTTACTCTTCATTTTTGCCTTTCGTTATCCAAGCACAGCAATGGGGTCTTGGTGACAAGATCAAAGAGGAAGAAACTTAGAAGTTTGAAGTGAAGCCACTGCCTTTTATCAAAGACGACAAATCCACAACACGATGACATGAAAACTGCCCATTACGAGAGATCTAGAGGAGAGAGAAAGCAAGATGAAAGATTATTGAGAATGAATCTATATTTGGTTGCAGATTGTTTCCAACGCAAACATATTCCAATTTTTTTTTTGTTCTTTAAGGAGGACCCGTTAAGGACCCGAGACCCGCTAGACCCATCGGATCCGGGTATGAATCTCATTTTTTTGGACCCGAAATAAACGGGTAGGGTATGGATCTCACTGGACCCGACCCGTACCCGACCCATTGACATCCCTACCAACCATCAATTACACCTATCCTCATGGGTAATCAACAATCCAAATCCATGTGAGCCTATAATCAAACCCAACTTTCATTGCAATTTAATTATACTAAATAACAATGATCACTCTTTCAAGTAATCACATAGACAAAATAGAACACATGAGTTTGCCTATAGAAATAATCAAACAAAGTGGGGAATATTCATCATGTCACTAGGAAGCCATTAAAGGGCTTCACTCAATCTTAGATTATAATCTAAGCTATCATATTCAATGGAGAAAATATTAACATAATATAAATAAGAGAAAGAGAGAAAATAGAAAGCAAACTTGGTCTTGGTATAAATGATAAAGAAAGCAAAAGCCCTAATTGGGTCTTCAATCTTCAAAAGCAGTAAAGATGTCTATTTCTCTCTAACTTCTCTCCAAAAACTAAACTATGGAATGATGGATCCAGGAAAACTAAGTGGGGGAATAAAGTATAACCCACTAGGAGTTAGTTACTGACTAAGAGAGAAGTGGGTCCTAGGGAATAAAAATAAAACAAGATAACAGCCGTTTTTTCCTTTTGGGTCGGGCGGAACCCGGCACTGCAGTGTGGGTCGACACTGGCAAGTAGTGTTGGCTTGAAATTTCCTTAATTGACTTCAGACTCGACACCGCCATGTTGCATGACACTAGCAGATAATGTTAAGACACAAGTAAAGCTCCAAGCTCCAATAATCTTCCAAAACTCATGCGAAATGATCTCCAATCACCAAACTTCATATCCTACACATGAAACACACCAAGTATGGGAAGAGGAAGATATATTGCACAAAGTTCATTCAAAGCATATAAATTATAGCTCAAATGGTCATATTTAACATGAGATTAATAGGAAATATTCATGTACATCATTGGTGAATGATAGATCGCCCTACTGTCAGCGCACTAAGTGGTAGGAGGCTAGCCAATGAGTTTTTTCCAATCGCAAGAGTTGAGAGTCGAACCTCCAACCACTTATTTAAGGGATGAAGTGCTGAACCACTACAGCGAACCAACTTGGTTAGGGTGAGTGGACTTTAAGGCCATTATCACAAGTGTTGATTTGAGTAATATATTGACTTTTCCATAAAAAAGAGAGTAATATATTAACTTTAAGTTGAAAAAGACATAAAGTGGAATTATTGAGTAGTAATAGGACGCATAGTTAAACAAAGACTAGTTGAGACTTGAGATACTGGTGGCCTGGTGGAGGGGGTAGTTCCAGTGGCGGAGCTAGAAAATTATTTCGTTGGGGTCATCATGATATATACTGAAAGAGTTTTGGGGGGAAAATAAAAGAGCCCACTAGGAATCGAGCACTAGACCAGCGGTGTTGGGGGAAAATGGACTTTACCAACAAGGCAACCAAATCTTTCTGATATTTTTTGGGGTCATCTGACCCCATCGACTATACGGTAGCTCCGCCACTGGGTAGTTCTCCAAATCCAGAAGTCATAGTCAATTATTATTATAAATTAATTTGTTCACTAATCAATAGTAATTGCAGAGAACTTTCAGATCATTGCCATAACAATTCAATTGCATTGCACTTCCAGATAAATGGATATAATAACAAGAGTCAATCATTAATCGTAAACCCAAATTAAGCAGAAGTATATAACTCAAATTCAAACTAGCAAAGCTGCGGAAAACATCAAAACACGATCAAAAGTAGCAATGGTAGTTCCATTTGATCAGAATAATGATCCTTGTAGGACTGCCTATCATTTTCAGCCAAATGCAAATTGGATGAATGGTATGCAAAACTTATTTTTTTTGCTTTTAATTGCAACACACTATTCATTAATTGAACATGTTTTTGATTTATAATTATTTAGGAAGTCTATTGGGGGTAATAGCAGTACAACATAATCTAATTGTTGCTCCTTATTTCTTTTGAGATGGTCTTTTGTTGGAACTGGATGTAATTGCGCCTTGCTGCAGACCCCAATGGTAAGTTTTTGTATGAACATCTTTGCTGATGATTATTCGCCACCTTCCATCTCGTAAGACGCAAGCGGTGCTCGGGTCCCGAAAGGCATATGAGTAATTGTATAGCTTAGCGTATGGGTCTGGGGTGATAAATGGGTTTTCTTGTAAAAGAACCCACTCTCGATATGTTTTGTTTGTAAAAAGATTGATGAATTGAAAAATAGAATTTGAGTTTACTATTGCAATGCATATACTGCATATATATTGCACGTTTACTATTGTAATGCATTACTGCACATATATTTATGCAATCATTTGAGTTTGATCAATCTTATAATAACTAAATATATATTTACTTGAGCAATGCACATACTGCATGTAAATTCAGACTTCGAGCATATAAAAACACTCTAGTGATGAGATTGAGTTAATAATACACCAATACACCCAAGTTGGATGTCACTCTCTCATGTTTGGAGGCTTTGGTGGATATGTATATAAGATAATATATCAAATTAACGAATTGCTCCACAAGTGTCACAAAATGTAATCAACTTTAAGTGTTGTAATAGATAGTAAGAAAATAAATAATCATACAAACATTTAGAGTGATTGACCAACATCATGTTAGTTATAAATGACTGATTTCATTAGAAATTCTCAGAAGTATGTACAGTATACACTAGTTATATGAAATGACAAATAGAAGATCCCAAGACTTTAATCCCGCGATAAGTAAACTTGGACAAGTGAACTTAATTTTTCCACTCTTCCATTAATTGACGGTTAATCTCGCACCCTTTCGCCCTCATATCAAGTGATATGAAGTATGTTAAGCCTATCAGGCTGACTGGACTGTAAGCAAGTTGTTGAGAGTAATACATTAATTTAAGTTGAAGACAACAAATCGATTTTTTTTTTTTTTTTGATGGAAGCAAATCGAATTATTGAATATAGTAATTGCCTAAAACGACTCAAGTTAAACAAAGACTAGTTGAGATAGTGGTGGGAGCAATTCACCTAATCTCGAAGTCATAGACTCATAGTCAATTGTAATAAATTAATTAATCGACTAATCAAAATAATAATTGCAGAGAAGTTTCAGATCATTGTCAGAGCACTTTCAGACAAATGGATATAGTAACAAGAGTCAATCAATAATCGTAAACCCAAATAAGCAGAAATATATGAACTCAAAATCCAACTAGCAAGCTGTGGAAAACATCTAAACACGAACAAAAGTAGCAATAATGGTAGTTCCAGTTGAGAATGATGATCCTTATAGGACTGCCTATCATTTTCAGCCACATGCAAATTGGATGAATGGTATGTAAAACTTTTTTTTTGTTTTTATCACTCTATTCGTTAATTGAACACGTTTTTTGATTTATAATTATGTTAGGAAGTCTATTGGGTAATAGCAATTTAGCATAATCTAACTGTTGTTCCTTATTCCTTAATGACATGGTCGTTTGTTGGAACTGGATGGTGATTGGGCCTTGCTGCAGACCCCAATGGTAAGTTTTCGTCCAACCATCTTCGGCCTTCAAAAATGTTGCCTAAGGCTTCAAGCCTGATTTATTCATTTCTCCTATAATTGACACCATACTAGCATGATTACATATTCTTCTATATACTAGTTGGCCACCAATGCCTAGACTTTTGTCTGTTAAGCATTTTCAAATTCAATGATTTCTATGATGGACAGTGGACACTATAGTGTAATTCTGCTTTGATGGACGATTATTCATTAATCTCGATCATATATGCATAGGTCCCATGATATACAAGGGCATATACCACCTATTTTACCAGCATTACCCTCATGCACCTGTATGGAACTCTATAGTATGGGGGCACTCAACATCAACAGATCTCATAAACTGGACGGCCCAACCAATCGCGCTTGAGCCATCAGAGCCTTATGACATCAAGGGCTGTTGGTCAGGATCAGCCACAATACTTCCTGGTGAGCAACCAGCTATGCTATACACTGGTGGTGACACACAAAGTCACCAACTCCAAAACTTGGCCTTTCCTAAGGACTTATCTGACCCTTACCTAAAGGAATGGGTTAAGTCACCTCACAACCCTGTCATGGTTGGAACACCCGAAAACAACATCAACGCCTTCGACTTTAGAGACCCTTCAACAGCCTGGTGCTTACCAGATGGTGAGTGGAGGGTGGTCATTGGGACTAAACATGATGAAGGTGGACTGGCGGTTTTGTTTAAGAGCAAAGATTTTGTCAACTGGACTAAAGCTGAGCATCCACTTCACTATGCTGATGGTACTGGGTTTTGGGAGTGTCCTGACTTTTTCCCTGTATATATTGATCAGTTAGTAGGGGCTGATACTTCAGTTATTGGACCAAATGTTAAGCACATATTTAAAGTGAGCTTGATTGAAACTCAGTATGACTACTATACCATTGGTAGTTATGACACAGAGAAAGACATTTATACACCAGATGAGGGTTCAATTGATGGTGCTCAAGGATTGAGGCTTGACTACGGGAAGTTTTATGCTTCAAAGAGCTTCTTTGACAGCAAGATTGGAAGGAGAATCCTGTGGGGTTGGATCCAGGAATCTTCAACTCAGGAAGGTGATATCAAGAAAGGATGGTCAGGTCTTCAGGTAATATACACACTACTTGCTTTAGGTATAGCTTCCGAAGTGAGAGATATATTGGTGACACTCTGATCAGTTTGGGTAATCATTGTTACAGGGAATACCAAGAACAATGTTACTTCACGAATCTGGCAAACAATTAGTGACATGGCCAATCAAAGAAGTTGAACTGCTACGAGAAAATCGAGTAGACTTGCCTTACCAAGTTCTCACAGGAGGATCATTAGTTGAAGTCTCTCGAGTAACAGCATCACAGGTAAAATAGTTCTGTTCAAGGCTCCAAAATCAAATGCTAGCCAACTGATGAGCTGAATTCTTCTTTCTATAACCTGAAATTGTGTAGGCAGATGTTGAAATTTCATTTGAAATACCCGAGTTAAAGGATGTAGAGGAGCTAGACCCAAGTTGGACTGATCCACAGATACTATGCAACACAAAGGGGGCAGCAGTGGAAGGCACCTTAGGTCCATTTGGATTGCTAACACTGGCTTCGGAGGGCTTACAAGAGTTCACAGCTGTGTTCTTCAGAATCTTTAAGATAGGAACCAGATATGTGGTATTTATGGGTAGCGATCAAAGCAGGTTAGTAGTTCCTCTTTACCGTTGATTATCCCTCCCCTCAATATGTCATCAGATTGTTCAATATAGCATGACAGTGTCGATGAAACAGTGACATTACCACTCAATATAGAACACTAATGCACTAGTTATGATTTTATGTTTATGCTCCACATAGATCATCCCTAGACCCGACGACCGATAAGCGAAATTTTGGAACTTTCATGGATGTGGATCCTCTACAGGATGAGCTCACTCTAAGGATTCTGGTAAAACCGAAATACAGTACAATACTTCTCTTATAACACTGATATATGCTAAACTTTTGACATAAGAATAATGGTAAACTGAATTATGTCTATTTCCAGATTGACCACTCAATAGTAGAGAGCTTCGGTGCAAAAGGAAAAGTTTGCATGACGACTAGAGCATATCCTACACTAGCAATCAATGATCAAGCAAAACTGTATGCCTTTAATTATGGCAGACAGCCAGTCAATATAAAGTCTCTTACTGCTTGGAGCATGAGAAAGGCCCAAATTAATCAGCCTGAAGATGGAGGACACTCGTGATGATAACAAGGAGGAGAAACAAGATTTATCAACACTCATTCTTATGTTTACACACATGACTTGTTTGCTTCAGCCATGACTTGTTTGCTTCTCAATAAAAGCATCATTAGTCATTACACAAAAAAGTTATGCATTCCCCAAAACACTTACGTTTCTCTGATTGATGTGATTAGCCATACAAGGCCTGTTGGTCTGCTGAATTACTTTAGTAAGTTAGTACATTGCATACGTCGTACATTGCAGACATGAGTCAGATACTCAGATCTAAATGCAGACAGGGCTTAAGCTAATTAATTACTCAAATAGAAACAAGAGCCACTGCCTAGGTGATATTCAATTTGAACTAGGAGGCCTGATGGTCACAGACCTAACTTATCATCGTACAAACTGCAGCCATGAATCATGAGTCAGATCTAGGACAAGATTGAAAATAATATAATTAATCAACCGAATAAATAAACTAACTTATAAATAGGACTGTTCTGTGGGGGTTTTTGACAATCATGGAGACTGACTTACATCCTTAATCGTGTCGTCGATTTTAGTCTCCTCGAGCATATATTACTTGTGCAACCTTTTTTCTATTTTCTGTTCTTCTTAGAAACTAGAAAGGCCAAGTAAATAAGTAAATTTTTTTTTTTTGGTTTGAAGTAAATAAGTAAATTAGATTGTTCTCACACATGTGAAGTTGTGAACTCAATAAGGCCAATCCAATCAAGTTCAACTTGTGAATTATTAACACACATGTTCTCATCTACGTTCATATTTTATCAAAATAAACAAACCCCCAATAAAATTTCAAACATGATCATATATGTAAGTTGAGCTAAGATTGAAGATGATTAATTATGTTTGGCTGTAACGTGGCTAACTAAACAATGAATGAGTTGAACTGAACAGTGAACTAAGTTGCATTTTGACACTCTGAAGCCTACAAGACAGGAAAATGACTTGATATAAACTGGAATGATCTGAATTGAATTGAAGCTAGTAAAATTTCTATTAATTGGCTAAAATATGAGATGAATTTATATGAACCACGCCGTACACTTCAGTAGATCATCAGTAATGACACTTATTTTGCTAATAATACATCAACACACTTACAAAATTGAGTGTCTATTGATATCTTTGGCATCATGAAACTAAATTCAATTGAGCTAAATTAAACGTAAAAGTCCCCTTCAAACAACGATACTGAGAATTACTCTTTTCTTCATCGCATCTCTTAAACTAATAATTATGTTGATGTTTAAGATCTGAAGTAAACTACAGTCAGAAAAAATAGGATATAACTTACAGGGCATGGGCAAAAAAGAAATAAATGTTGATCCAATCTCACAAACTTTGAAACTTACGTTACTAAGCCACATGATTGGACTTACAAATTCATTAATAAATCTCATGTTGGCTAATTAACAATTACCAAAAAATGATTATTCCGTACGTCAGGACATTGACCTTAGCTCTAGGCCTATATTCATACTACCCAATTGTATAGTACCTATCCTGCCAGATAGTATATATATGACATATGATCTGATCAAATTTCTAAACCATCAAATTAAACCATCCAAATAAGTAAGTTCCAGCATCACAATGGGAAGATGGAAGTTGCTACTTTTCTCAGTCCTGCTAACTATAAACTGTGATAAGCTCACAGTAGCTAAGCATCACGATGAAGATGAAGATCATATCTTTGCTGTTAACAATGATGATAATGATCCTTACAGGACTGCCTTTCATTTTCAGCCACCTGAGAATTGGATGAATGGTAAGCATGCTTGTTTCTTTATGGTTCTCTACTTCTCTATCTTTCTGTCTAATGTTTTTACTTGTTGAGCTTACAAGCTAACTGTTTTCTGCTCTTGGTCAACATGGGGTTATGATCAAATGTTCGCTGGATATGGTTTTTCTTGGGCTTATCTGAAGATCCCAATGGTAAGTTCTCAGTCAACTTCTGTGATCTTTCAGTTCAGAATGTTGTTTCTGTTAATTTATCGAATATAATTACTTTGATAGTTTGATTCATAAGTTATTTTCTGCGAATTTGATGGTTAGACTTTGAGTGGTTTACCTGTATCAATATTATGCATTTCTGCTCGATCATTTCATCGCATAAGAATATGACTATGCATTTGAACCATTAGATGATCATAGCTGGCTACCTAATAAACAACAAGAAAATGATGGGTAGAGAGGAGACTGGGATGCACGATTTTTGGTTATTCTGACAAGTAGCCAATTATTGTAATTACAAGTTGTTCTCCTTATTTTATTTGTTTTTGAAAGATGATTGATTTTTGATTTTGGCTATTGAATGTTATTTTAAGTGTTTGATTAGCTGTCTATCTAGCTGTGGCAAGTGATTTGCATGATTGCAAGCTAAATACTAGTATAAATTTTGTCGTAAACTCGTAATAGGCCCCATGATCTACAAGGGCGTATACCATTTATTTTACCAGCAATATCCATATGCGGCGGTATGGAACACCAAGATAGAATGGGGGCACTCGACATCGACGGATCTCATCAACTGGACACCGCAACCGATCGCTCTCAAGCCATCGGAGCCGTACGATATCAACGGCTGCTGGTCAGGATCAGCCACAATACTGCCAGGTGAAAAACCAGCGATCTTATACACTGGCATTGATGCAGGATTATACCAAGTGCAAAACTTGGCTTGGCCTAAGAACTTGTCTGACCCTTACCTAAAAGAATGGATTAAGTCACCTCATAACCCCTTAATTTTTGGAACACCTTCAAATAAAATCAATGCCTCTTCCTTTAGGGACCCTTCAACAGCTTGGTACTTGCCAGATGGAGAGTGGAGAGTGACCGTCGGAACCGAAAACAATAAACAAGGATTGGCCCTTCTGTTTAAAAGTAA
Organism: Pharnaceum exiguum; assembly: GCA_900322385.1. Taxonomy (NCBI): domain Eukaryota; kingdom Viridiplantae; phylum Streptophyta; class Magnoliopsida; order Caryophyllales; family Molluginaceae; genus Pharnaceum; species Pharnaceum exiguum. The sequence goes on along the minus strand of ONZK01002823.1, from coordinate 40,279 downwards.
AGATTTTGTCAATTGGACTCAAACTGATCATCCACTACACTGGGGAGAAGGCACAGGGGTGTGGGAATGCCCTGATTTTTTCCCTGTATATGTTGATAAGTTACTAGGGGCTGATACTTCAGTCATTGGATCAAATGTTAAGCATGTCCTTAAGGTGAGTTTGTTCGACACTCAGTATGAGTATTACACAATTGGAAGTTATGATGTTGAGGAAGATAAGTATAAACCCGATGAGGGTTCTATTGAGAGTGATCTAGGATTAAGGTATGATTATGGTAAATTTTATGCTACAAAGAGCTTCTTTGATAGTGAGACCAATAGGAGAGTTCTTTGGGGCTGGGTGAATGAATCCACCACCCAGGCAAATGACATCAAGAAAAAATGGTCTGGTCTTCAGGTAAATTTCATACTTGTGCTCGGGCAACCTTACCACTACAACATATTTAGAGTAAACAATCACTTATTCTTATGTTGTGTCATTATGCAGGCAATTCCTAGAACAATATTGTTGGACAAAGACGGTAAGCAATTGGTAAATTGGCCAGTCAAAGAAGTTGAGCGGTTACGGGACAATCAAGTGAACCTGCCTTCCCAAGTGCTTAGAGGAGGATCACTTGTTGAAGTCCCCGGAATCACAGCATCACAGGTAAAGATATTGCTAAAAAGAAATTGCAGGTTCAAGCTCAAAAGAATATGAAAGAATTAACCTTCTCCATCAATATATGCAGGCAGATGTTGAGATTTCATTTAAGATACCAGAATTGAACCATGTGGAGGAGCTAGACCCAAGCTCGACGAACCCACAAATTCTATGCAGCAGAAAGGGAGTGTCAGTTGAAGGTGGCATCGGTCCATTTGGATTGTTTACTTTGGCTTCTGACGG
>ONZK01002823.1:16698-33173 GCA_900322385.1 Pharnaceum exiguum | reverse complement strand
TATTTGCACTTACTTTCTAATGCACGTGGTTTCAAATTTACTAAGTATTTCAAGCCATTTTACTATGGTATTAATTAATTTAACTTCAAATTAAAAACTAATTCACTATGGAATCCATTAGTTTCAAAGGCAAAAAAATATATTATTTTTTAACAATTTAATTTTTATGTTTGTGTCCTTAATTTTACTAATCATTCAAAACTATTTTACTATGGTATCTATTCCATACTTAGTTGAAACTCAAATTCGGTTGATAAATAATATTAATTATATTCATGCTGTTTTATGCGTAGTCTTCATAAGTATACAAGATTTTTTGTTTTATCAAAGTTTTTTTTAAAAAAAAATTGATTAAGTCTTCTATTTTTTTATGGTTGTATCGAAAATTTCATATTTTAGCGTTGTATTTGGTTTAAATTTAAAGTTTAGTTCAATTAAACTTCATTACTTGTGTGATAATTTTAAGTATCTTTATTTTTTTTCAAGTTAGTTATTGCCCTGCTCTTTTCAACTTCTATTCAGTTCAGTTCTTTTTCGCAGTTCAGCTCGTAACTTGTGACCGCCATAAGTTTTGATCCTGATATCCATTTGTAGTTATTAGTATATCATTGGAAAGGTCTCACCATTTAGTTTCATAAACGCGCAATATTGGTATATAGGGTTTTGATAAGTGTTTGAATTAAATGTCAAAATAATTAAATAAAAAGTTCAATTTTTTTAAGTTCAGTTAAGTTTTATTCAGTTCAATTCAATAAAGTTGAGCTGTAAAGAACGAGGCCATTGTCAGTTAAGTTAGATATAGTTTGGGTTTCTTATTTATGAGCAGAACACACCCTAGCTGTTACTTAAGCGGTAAAATAACAGACTATATAAAATCTTATTGGAAAAAACAATCGTTACCTTATTATAAGAAATCATATTCATTTTTCAATTAAAAAATTCACACTTTAAAACTCAATTTTACTAAGCACCCAAAACCATTTTACTACGGTATCCATTAACTTTACTACACATTATTACAAAATATCTTAGTAGTTTTATTTACACCATATTTTAATTTTTAAATACTCTATTTCATTAAGCATTTAAGACTACTTTACTATGGTATTCATCACTTTTACTACACATTATACAAGATTTCACTATGGTATCCATTAGTTATATAATATTAATTTTTACTTTTTAAACACTTGATTTTACTATGTACTCTAAATTATTGCGCCATGGTTTCCATTAATTTTGCTACAAAATTATGAATTTATTAGCTTTTAATTAAGAGACAAAATTTACTTTTTAAACAAAACTATTCTATTCAATTAAAGAGTTGTACTAAATTTTAAACTTTTTTTTTACTATGACATACATTAATTACAAAAATGCTTTAAAGCGGACTTTTTGTCACCTTCAATTACAATTAGCACCAAATTTATTTTACTAGACACAATAAACTAGTTTCTTTTACAACTCAAAAATACCACTCATTGATTTTCAAAAATATTCTATTCAATTCAATGGTTTATATTACATCAAAAGTAACTTTTTAAAGTAAAGTTGTATTATACAATAAATAAAGGTACAACAATGTAAAACATGAATCATATATTTTAGATGAAAAAAATATTATTATTTATATATATTGATGGCCTAACTAGATAGTGACTCATATTCAAAAAAAATAAGAAGCTAGCTAGTGAGTACTGAGTAGTGACGATGTGACTTCCGCTCCGCAATAGCCACTAAGGGCGATTAGCAATTCTTCATTCCGTCAATTGCTACTTTTTAGTTTCAAGTTATTTTTGGCCGTTTTTGTTTCTTTCTATTTTTAAACCTCATATTAAGCTTTTTATTAAACTAGTCCTTTTAACTTTTCTTAATTACAAAAAGTATCATGTTTAGACAACTTTTTTGTCTAAACGTTGTGACCTTTAGCAAAATTGTCCAAGTAGTCAAAAAGGTGTAGAAAATATGTACCACTTCACTCCACAAGGTCCTTGCGCTTCCATTTCTTTCACCGGCCCCTTGATGAAAAGTTATTGCAATTTGAAAACCCAACAAAATAACAAAATATTATATAGCATTAATCTTAAAATTGATGATATAATCGTCTGTAGGAAGAAACAAAATATGGATTTGTACGAGATCACACCCTCGCATACAAATATACAAATACACACGAACAAACATGTTGCGCCTACGCCTATACTTCAAAGGTAAACAACGAACACTCAATAATAAATAAGCATCCGGGCACCAGCGATCACACAAAGATAAACAAAACACACACAAGAAAAAGACAATTTGTTAATTGGAGATTTTATTGTAAAAATCATATCTCACATACTCTGTAAGAATGGCTTTAAAAAATGTTTCTGCTCTGCAGAATTGATGAATCGATCTATCCAAGAGTCATCTTCAAATAATAATCTGAAGATCATTCAATAAATCTACTTTTATGGAAAAATGAGCATAGACAAATGTTATCTGTGGGCTGTAGCATTGTGTTTGTACCCCCTAATAATATAATTCCAGTTTTCATCTATAATTGATTGAGCTCATGGCGTATTGTAATTGACGAGTTGATTTTTACTCAGTTGATCATCACCACCCTAATCAAAGGTGCTGATGAATGGTTACTGCAAAACTACACGTTACATCAATGCCGTCCCTACAACACAATTACACCTGAAAGACACGTATAGCCTCTTTGCAGTGACAAATGGACAAATCATATGTAATTAGTTGCGTCCTGTCAAACGTTTTCATGATACTAGAGCTTTTAACCAAACCCCAACAAAATGCCCTAAATGCCTCACAAAGCCAAACTCACATGTTTTACTGAATAATTTATGGCCTGGTTAGGGCTGTAGTCTGACAACAACTAAAAGGTTTTTCCGTTTTCGTAGTTATAAACTTATAATTACCTTGAGTGGTTCTTTTACAATGTTTGATTTTACACTGCACTTTTTCTCTTCGCAAATACCCTTATCGGTCTTAGCATTTTTTGTTTGTTTGAGGGAGACATATAAAATTGTGCAATTACCATTTTTTACACTCTTAAGTCTTAACGATCTCCAAAAAAAATCTTCCTACATTATTCCTTTCCCTAAATATTGACCAAAACACGCATTAACCATTGTATCAATTACGGAGTATCAAGGCCTATCCTTCAACCTTTCACCTTTGCATTGTTATTCAAGTTTCCTATCAACACTAGATATACACAAATAAATACGAGTATTACCTACGATTTTTCCCTAATTTGTTCATATATGGCTCATATCTCTATTCACATATGATCTATGTTTCAGTACATGGATAATAATCGATAATCATCCTTCTCTTCAACATGTCACTTTGGCACCGTGATTACGAATTTAATTTGGGCCATCAGCTATTCTTCGTCAATTGCTACTTTCCACCTTTCTTATTTTAGCCCCTTTTTTCTATTTTGTTTTTATAGGTCATATTTAAACTTTTTATTAATCAAGTCCTTTCAATTTTTCTTAATTATAAAGAATGTCATGTTTAGACAATTTTTATTGTCTAAGACTCTAAACATTGTGACCTTTAGAAAAATTGTTATTTTTATACTCTACCACAAGACACCTACGATTTCATCCCATATATAACCTTATAAAAATCTTATCGCCCATTTATTAACGTGAAACAGAAGGGGGCCAACTATATGCAAGGACCATCATCCGTTCACGCACAGTAACCTTAGTCCTTCCATATAAATAGAGCTACAATCACATCCTTTCCGAAACGCACACAACAGAAAAACAAACCTTAGCTTACATCAAAGTAATATAATCACCCCATCAAACTTTAAACCGGAAGCATGGGTAGTTCTAACAGTCTCGTTTTCCTTTTAACCCTCCTAGTATTCATACTCTCCCTTACACCCGCTCACTCAAGCTCACACCGAACCAAGTACACCACCAATGACCTTGTACATACCACATGCACCCACACACCCAACCCTGCAGCATGCGAGGCGACCCTCCGGTCCGACCCAAGGAGCTCTGCAGCTGCTGACACACAAGGCCTCACACTCATCATGATCGACGCGGTCAAGACCAAGTTCACTAACGCAGCAAAAGTATCAAGTGACTTGGCTCATAGGAAATCTGACCCTCATGTGACTGAGGCTCTACAGAACTGCGCCCAGGTCCTGAAAGTTGTGGTCGACTACAACGTGCAAACGGCCGTCGATGCAGTGAAGTTGGGTAACCCAAAGTTCGGTGTCGATGCTATGGTTGATTCGGGGAATGAGTCCGACTCTTGTCGATTGGGCTTCCCTAGTGGGAAGACTCCGGGTCAGCTGGCTGGTCAGTTGCCAGCTTGTCGTCGTGTTTCTGATATGGCTGCTTCTCTAATTAGGTTGATGTTGTGATTTAATTTTATAAGTCTATGTGCAATTTCAGTTTTATCATAGCAATGATCCTTAACTGTGTTGGTGAATACTGATTGTTTATGAGAACCTTATAAGTTATAATTTGTTTGCTTTCACTTAGAATAGTTAGAAAGAATCCTTAGTGGAAACAAATGCAGCTTACCCTACCATATTTGGCCCACATAGTATTTCTTGTATTGTATGAAAAATTCAATATATAATCGTCTTATCGTTCCATAGAATTCAACTTCTACTTTCAATTCGATCAATTATTGATAGAAGGATAAAGCATTACAAAGGTGAATTGAACAAAGTGGAAGCCATGATGAAAGCATTGGCAACAACGCAACAACATGTCAACATTGCGATCCTATGGGCTATGGCTAAGCCGCTAAGGTTACGTTATGCAAATCGCCAAATTGTCAATAAGGTGTAGAAAATACGGTACCACTTCACTCCGCTGCTTTTTTTTTCTTTTCCTTGATGAGGAATGAACATTGCTCTTGAGAACCAAACAGCAACAACCCAAACAACCCCAACTTAATTAGCCATGACCGTAATCAACTAGGAAGGAATATATGAAATTTGTACTAGACATACACCAACACACCCAAACCAATTTGCGAACATACCACAAATATTCGCCAAAAACGGACACCGCAAATAAAGTCACAAACACGTTTTAGCACACCAGCAAATCAGCCATCACACGCAAATATAACAACCCAAGATACACCTGGAAAAAAAGTCAATTCGTCCATTACAGTTCATTTTTATTGTATATTGTGATATGTAAGGGATCGACTTTAATTTGTCCCAAGTTAATAAAATAACATTGTAAAACTTAATTAGAGCTTATTCATTCCAACTTAAATTCAGTTAGTTTAAGTTAAGTACTTAAGTTATAATTAAATTTTAAGTTAATTTAAATTAGGTCGGGTTAATTAGTCTAAGTTTAGTTCATTTAGGTCAAAGCATTTTCATGGAAATTTGGGTGGTGTTCAACAATCAAAGCTGAGATACTAGTAGCTTTGAAAGGCCTGCGAATGGCATACCAGATTTTGCCAGAGAAACTAATCCTCGAAGTTGATCCCAAGTAGTAGTCAAGATGATCACTGAGGACCTAGCAACAGTCCCTATTATTTCATCATCAAGCAATGTCAAGATCTTCTCAACGCACCAGGGTGGCAAACAATTTGTGTGCATACACATCAAGAGAGAAACATGGCTGCTGACTAGCTACCCAAGTCAAGCCTAAGCAACATATAGAATCCAGCTTGTCATTTGATCACCCCCCACCCCAAATGATGAACATATTAGTCTCCGACATGATTAACATGTCTGAGGTCAACGATTGTAATGTGGGCTTTAAGCCCCCCTTATTACCAAAAAAAACAAGAAATTATTATTATTATTACTACCACCACCACTACACCACCACCACCACTACTGTATACAACTATCAAGACACATCCTCCAACCAAGAGCAATAACATTAGTCAAGTTTCCCTGTCATCAATTAATACACAAATATAAATTACCTACGAATTTTCTTTGTGATCCTTTTCTTTAATGTCATATATCCATGTTTTAACATGGATCATTATAATACTCGATAATATACTATCCTTCTCATCACATGGATTATAGGTATGTTTTATTCATACCCTGAACCGATTTTTTTTTTAAAAAATAAATTCAGTTAAAATTATAACTAAAAGCTAAGTGAACTTAAGAAGAAAGAAAGAATGAAAGGGTGTATCACTATATATTAACCAAACATATCTTTACTTAGATTGTGTTTTGTTCATCGGTACTACTACGGTTCAGTTTTTTTCAGTTCAATTCAGTTTAGTTTTAGTTATAATTTTAACTGTCTTCAGTTTTTTCAGTTCAATTCAGCATTTTTTAGTTTTTTTCAATTCAGTTCAGTTCATATCTTTTCAACTGATCAAAACACACGATCTTGCAAATCACTAGAGATTTCTCCCATATTTATGTCCTTATTATAAAGATATTAGCTTGTTGCTCATTTATTGACGTGAAACAAACTAAAGGGACTTAACCGCCCAATCATATGCATAGAAAAAAATGTACAACAGTTTCACACATAATAGTACACTACCGCCTATTTATGACACTTAATAAGGAGCCCAGTCAGCATTAGGCGAATGTTCTTTAGCCGCATAAACAACCTTTCACCTGAAAATAGCTTTTCGGCCATCATTAATCTGCTCACGTGAAAAGTCGGGCAAATTGAGATTATTCTGAGAAATATATATGTTAACTTGGGATTATTTTGGGATAATAGCCCCAACTTGAAATTATTTCCAACAATTTTGCCTTATATTAATTAGATAACCTCTCTTTTATTTATTTGTGATCTTTATTGATTACTGGTGGCCATCTCTGAAATTCTTGTTATACAACCTTTTCACACAAATTTTGTGTTATATACAAATTCACTAAAATTAGCATAGTCCCTCTAATATAAATAGAGCTATGTACCATCAAATCCTTTAAGAAACGCACACAACAGAACCTTACATCAAAGTCATCACCCCGTCAAACTTTTAAACGAAAAACATGGGTAGCTCTAACAGTCTCCTTTTCCTTATTACAACCCTCCTCGTACTCTTACTCTCCCAGCTTACACTCGCATACTCACGCTCATCCCACCGAACCAATTACAACACCAATGACCTCGTACATACCACTTGCACGCACACACCCGACCCTGCCGCATGCGAGGCAACGCTCCGTTCCGACCCAAGAAGCTCTGCATCCGACACCCGAGGCCTCACACTCATCATGATCGACGTAGTCGAGACCAAGTTCACTAATGCAGCAAAAGTATCAAGCGACTTGGCTCACGGGTCATCTGACCCTGGTGTTATTAAGGCCCTAAAGAACTGCGTCGACATCCTAAACGTTGTGGTCAACTACAACGTGCCCACCGCAGCCAATGCAGTTAAGTTGGGAGAACCAAAGCTCGGTATCGATGCTATGGTGGATTCGGGCCACAAGTCTGAGTCATGTCGATGGGGCTTCCCTAGAGGGAAGATTCCGAGTCAGCTGTCTAATCAGTTACCAGACTGTCATCGTTTTTCTGATATTACCGCTTCTCTTATTAGATTGATGCAGTGATTACACCCTCCATGTTTATGTGCGATTTAGTTTTATCTTGCCTAGAGATATAGCAAATCCGTAACTCTTTGGTGAGTACCGAATGTTTGTTCGAAACTTTAAAACTATAATAATTAAGTGCCCACACATTCTTGATTCTTCTTGTTCAATTCTTGTATGAAGAATTCAATATGCGGGCGATAGGATGATCGTCCATTCGTCCCATGGCAATGCAACCAACTTATATATTCAATTTGATCAATTCAAGATAAACTGACAAGGGGGCCTTGCATATATATGGGTGATGAAAAATTGGAAGCCAAGATGAAATCATTACCAATAGGCTAAATTAAAGCAATGTACATACAACATTGGAATTATATGGGTGAAGCAGTACGTTATGTTATGGTTGTGCAAATAGTTAAAAAAAAGGTGTAGAAAATATGTACACTCCACTGCTCTCTTTTTTTTGTATTTCTTTTCCTTAATAATAAAAAAATAGAACATTTGCTTTTTCTTTTGACAAAGATTACAACAAGCTACTAAAACAAATAGCTATAGAGATCAGAGAAGGACCCTGCCCCTAACCTTAATGTAATCATCTAGAAAGTACCCACATATAATTTGTACAAGACTGACACAAATATACACAGAAAAAATTGCTCACAAATCAATTTTATTCCCGACTTTCGAAAATCGCTACAGCAAACCTTCAATTCTTATTGTAGAGATCTTACAAAACATCTACTTTCCGGGCAAAAATGAGCACAAACAATTTTTATCAGTGGGCTGTGGCATTGTGTTTGCACTGCCGCATGCCCGCACATAATATTTTCAGTTTTCAGTCCATGATTGATTGAGCACTTGAGCTCATGACGTTTGAGAAAATTTTAAAATCGATTTGATATTTACTCAGTTCATCGTCACCATAATCAAATCTACAATGCTGGATAGTTTTACCGAAATACACTATACATCAGTGTCCCTACAACACAATTACACCTGAAAGGTCCTTTACAAATAAAGCTCCTTGAAAAGTCGTATTGACGAATGGACAAATCACATGTAATTAGTTGCGACTTCATAACCGTTTCATGACACTAGACCTTTTAACCAAAACCCAACAAAATGTCGTAAATGCATCTCAAAGCCAAATCACGTGTTTTACTACTCCAAAGATTAATCGTCTGAAGTCTAATAGAAACTGAATTGAAGATTTTAATCTCCATTTCCTTAATTATAATTACTTTGAGCGATTTTCTTTTAACCTGAAAAACTCCTAGTAAACATTAATTAATCGAACTGAACTAAATAAAAATGAAATTGAACTAAAATAAATTGAAAGCTGACATATACTAAATCTAGTTATAATAATATAACTAAAATATAATTGAATTGGAAAATATTGAACAAAATAGAAGAAGATGGGGTAGAAGGTAAAAAAATACACTAAATTTGAACGAAAAAAATATTGTAATTCATAAATTGTTAACGTTCATACGCAGAATATTTAGAAAAGATCTAATTACATATTCTCTAGTGATCCTCTCTAAATAATTTCTAAAACAAACATTCAACTTTGTATCTATTATTATGTATCAAGGCAATAAGGCTTATCCTTCATTCTTCTACCATATCATTAGCCAAGCTTTCTTACAAATAATCCTATTATAATTAATAATATACACATAGCAATTGGTGATTATGGACTATAGTAAAATGGTTAAGAAAATCTTTTAGTACTTCTTTTTGTAGTGAAGCTATGGGAAGTCAATACTTCAATACAGCAATTGGTCAATCTCGGAAACAACCTCTCTGTTTTCTTAAGCAAGGATATGATTGCCTACATCCTGACCCCAAGCACCCCTATTTAATGGGGATTTTCACTCGATTGTTGTTGTTGTTGTATACACATAGCAATTACCTAGGATTTCTACCCAATATGTCCACGGGTAAGTTGTTTAAGATCCTTTTTTACTTGGATAACTTTTCCTCACAAGGATATTATCCTCAACGATTTGCAAATCACATGCGATTTCTTCCCAACTATGTCCAGATCTTAATTGCCCATTTAGTAAATTGACATTAAGAGGGACTAGCTTATCCACCCAATTATATGCAAGGGCCATTTAAACGTTCACAAAAAATAACCTTAGTCCCTCTATATAAATAGAGCTACCATCTTCTTCTAAACACACACAGTGACAGAACACCGAATAAAGCGTTACATCATACTCAATACTCATCACTATCATCAGGATTCATCACCCCATCAGAGTTCTATAACAAAAGCATGGGTAGCTCTAACAGTATCGTTTTCCTTACAACCCTAGTTGTACTCTTACTCAGCTTCTTTACACCCGCATACTCAACCAAGAGTACCACCAATGACCTTATACAGACCACTTGCACCCACACACCCGATCCCGCTACATGCGAGGCAACCCTCCGAGCCGACCCAAAAAGCGCTACAGCTGACGAACAAGGCCTCACACTCATTATGATCAGCGTGGTCAAGACCAAGTACACTAACGCAGAAAAGGTAGCAAGCGACTTGGCTCATGGGTCAACCGACCCTGGTGTGACTAAGGCCCTAAACGACTGCGTCGAGAAGCTAAACGTTGTGGTCGACTACAATGTGCCCGCGGCTGTCTCTGCAGTTGAGGGGGGTCAGCCGAAGTACGGTGTCGATGCTATGGTCGATTCGAGTAACGAGGCTGGCTGGTGTTTGACGGGCTTCCCTAGTGGTAAGACTCCAGCTCAGTTGGTTGGTCAGTTGCCAGACTGTCGTGGTGTTGCTGATATTGCTGCTGCTCTTATTCGATTGATGCAGTAGTGATTCATATGTTTATGTACGAGTTTAGTTTTTCTTTTATCTAGAGGTTATACAAATGCTGAACTCGTCTATTAAGAGACCAACATATAGGGAGTGACATTTGTCTGCAGTATGGTGAATGTCTGTAAAGATATTGCTTCCTCTGCAATTGAATGAATCATAATTTTCTCATTCAGGACTCTACTGAGTTTTTTTTTTGGCCTTAAGTGTGTCAGTCTTTCCTATCCCAGATAATATCAATTGTATAACCCCAACCCCCTTCTCCAAAGGATAAAATTAGACCCCTTCCCCCCCCTCCAAAAAAAAATGTACTCCGTAGAATCCTGCTGTAATCTTGCTTTCCCATTTAATTAAAGTTGAATGAAGTACGCCACAAGAAGTGGCTAGGTTTAGCAAACGTACATTTGCTAGACTTAGACTTGAACTACTCCGAATCCAATTAACCGAATCAAATAACCCGACCAAAATCCAAACCGAATCGGAACCAAAATGGATCCAACCCAACGAATTTAGAATATAGAAGCTTACACATGTAAACTTGTAAAATATTCGAATTTGACCCGAAATAAAGTATATAGACCGAACTCGAACCGAGTTAGATATAAGTGCGTTAAAATCTAACCAAATCCAAAGTCACCAAAACCAAATCATAACCGAGTACCAATTTGGCAGGTCCAAGTCATTTGCACTTACTGAAATTCCGATGCTGAGCACCAAGATCGTCTCAGCAGTGCAAAAAGTGGACTTGGTATCATTCTTGCTTGAGCCTTATTTAGCTTATTAAAGGTGAATATCAGATTGTAAAATTGTAATACCAAGATGAAAAGGCCGTTATCACGAAAAGGGGGGAAATACAGCCTCGCAGGCTGTGCAAAGAGTATTCATGAATAATTTCCGGGGTATCACACAGGACAGCAGAAAAATTGCCATCCAAGCAAACAATCAGCGAGAATGCGTGATCCCAGCAAAGCACCGACGGCACCAACAAAGAAAAACGAAGAAATCGTACAACCAGGTTACGAACCGCATAACAAACCAACGTAATGTACAAGCCATCTGATTCATATCAAATATCAATCTAATTGGTTTGTATTGACAATCTTCATACTGATCACACTCTAAACTCAAAAGTTCTAGAATCGCAAACCGAGACCAACCCAGCCATATGGCCCACATATTACATAAACCCTCCAACTGGCTAGTGAAGAGCTAAACACGAAAAAGAATGGAGAACTACCAAAACTCTAGGATAACTCTTCATGAGATTACCACTGATGATACGTAATTGCCATTTCACCAGCCACCAAAAAAGCTATTATTGTTGCTTGCACTCCGGAGGACGCTCAGTAGGATGTTGTGTAGATGGAGTCCTTCCACTCTGCAGATGCATAATATCATTTCAAATTACAGCTCCAGACAACTTGATACTAATAGAGGAACAAAGGGCATTAATTAGTTATAAATCTTACCTTAGGTTTTAATAATCCCTGCAAGATAGATAGAAAGAACAACTTGAACGATTAGCAAAAAACATGTCGGCTATGCACGGTAACAAGCCAAATAAAAGATGGTTCTAAACATACCTGGTTGGGCTTATCCACATCGCTCTCATCGTCATCCTCGTCTTCATCATCTTCCTCATCCTCGTCCTCCTCATCGTCATCTACATCATCATCATTGTCGTCGTCATCATCGAACCCAAAGGCCTCATCCTGGGCAGCTTCCCCAGTAAACCAAGACACAGCATGGGGGATGATCTTGTCCCGGATGGTAGAACTGCATTTTGAGAAAACAATTTTAGACTTCATTACAAGGAAGACAACAAAACTTCAAAACGTCCTGGTGCCACCACTGTGCGATAAATGCCAATTCTTTTTGTCAAACAAAGTGCTCAAGTTCCAATCTCAGGTCAAGCTGCTTACCCTATGTCATAGTCCTGCTCCATTAGATCCTGAAGCTCTTCAGCCTGTCAATACACCACAAACAGTTTCATTACTAAATGTAAAAGCCTGAATCTAGTCCTGTGTCCAATGCAGCCCAAAAAAACAAGAATAAGGGAAGCCTGAAACATTGTAGATTCAAACAAATGTTTTCTTTTTACAAAAAAAAAAAAAAACTTACTTGTTCGTCATCCAGTTCTTCTTCGTCTTCAGGAACCTCCGGAGGATTGAAGAAGTTAAAGAAGCTGTTGCAAATTTCAGTCTTAATAGTAGGTTTGGTGTTCTTTGAACCTTTCTTAGGCTTTTTCTTCAAAATCTTCTGAGTCAAACATTTCCCAGGATACCATTCAATCTCAGTGCTGCAAGAAAAAGATATATGAGGAGTTAGCAAAAACTAAAGCCAAATGTTCTGTCTATCATCAAGACATTTAGTCAAAATCTTTATCCATCACAAGTCCAGTCCCTTTAAAAAAGGTGGACGCAAAAAAAAACCTACTTACCCTATGGCCTTCTCCAGAATAGGCTCATCCTCATCAATCATGTGGTAGGTCTTAGTAAGAACAGAATTATAGAAGAAAGGGTTTGTATAAAAGAAGAACTCAAGCTTGAAGCCCTTAGGATCATCAATTCTTGTCCACTTGATATCTTTCAAATATTTGAGAGCTTCCTCATCAGTTTCTGTAACCTACATTTCAACAGTGTTTCAAGTGTCAAAGGATCCTCCAGAAAATAACAAGTGAGAGAAAAAATCTCGCTACAAATAAAGAGCTACCTGTTCGGCCAGAACTTCATTGGTCTTCAATGCAATGAGCCAAAAGTCGGGTACACCTTTCGCTGCACCAACCATAGAATTGAATATCAACATTTCAGAAGCACCAAATACTTTCAACTTGATAATCATTAAAAAGTACAAACAGAACAAAATGAGCCAATAAACACACATACATTCTGAAGCCTTTTCTTGTCCTTCCTCTGTAGTGCTTTCGTTTGTAACCCCGTCCACTTCAACAAGCCCATTGACGATTTCATATCTCTGAATTTGCACAAACACAAATAGAGTAATTAATTAATTAACCAAAACAGACAAATTCTACAAGTAGAGACACCATAACCTCTCTACACTGAAGAATCAAAAACAGTTCAAGCACACACACACCTTAGTGTATAGAGGATCGTAGAGCTTCTGATATTTAGCTTCTAGAGCAGCCCTCTCCTCGAAAAACTTTTCCTCGAACTCATCATGTTGATTCTAATAAAATTAATAAATCATGGTTAAAAATAAACATGAGAAAATTTGATCCATGGTTGCATAACACAGAATAATCAAACATGGATGTACAATCAGTCAAGACAGGCATACTGCTTAAGTTAGTCAAACCCAACAAGTAGCTGGAGCACATAGTCCACAATTCAACATACACAACAGAAAGCCGAAAACACTGCCCCTGGAACAGTAACACTGGAAGTACTATCAAAACACAACATACATACAAGGAAGGCCGTAAGTCCGTAACTACAGATCAATACAAGCACAATATAAACCCTAACAGCTCATTCATAAAGGGAAGGGAACTCCAAAACGCAAATACTTCCGTTCCACACTATCTTCAACAACTGCAATCTAAAATTACATCACAAAAACTTGTGTGCACCCGTTTCATATATGGAACCAATTTTCGTGGGGTTAACGACAAAAAAAAACCTTTTTTTTCATTGCGTCCCTTTTTACCCGCGACAAAAAAAAACATGTAAACGGAAAAAGGGAACAAGAAAAGTAGTATTGGCATAACAGAACATACTACATTGTCGGTATAGTGAGAACTCAGAAAAATTGAATATTTGGGTACGCATTGCTTCTAATCAATGACATTACTCGGTGACGAATTAACCGAAAAACCTAGCTTAGAGAATCAACACAACTTAGCATAGACAGGGTGACCAATTTATAACTACATACCCTAACACTAACATACTACACATCTACAATAACATAAATAAAATTAAAATCTGGAGAAACTAACAAAAAGGCATACAAAATAAAGGAAATAAAAAAAAAGGAGTAAAGAGAAAGGGGTGGAAGTAACTACCTGAAGTTCGCGAAGCTTTTCGACACGCTTGCGAACGCTAGGAGAGAGTGTTTCGAGTATGTCTGGGTGCTCTACTGCCATGTTCTGCAACTTACTCTGCAATATAAACAAAAACATTCAAAAAAAAAGAAACATAAATAAATAAAAATATTCACAAAACCCTAAACCCTAGAAGAGGGGTGAGTGAGTGTTGACTGACCTTGAGCGCGTTGACTAGCTCAGCCTTGCTCCCACCATTCAAACCTAAGAGAAAAAAAAGAAAAAGATTAGGAGAAGTTATTTTTAAAATAAAAGGAAAAGGGAAAAGGAAAGGGTAAGGGTACGCACTTGCGGGGAGGTTAAGGGAGATATCGGAGAGGTCGAGCTGGTTGTTGTTGTTGTTGTTGTTGTTGTTGTTGTCAGCCATTGTGAGAAGAGAATGAGAGGAGAGAGAGTGGAGTAGAGAGAGAGTTGAGAGTGAAGGGTTTTAATAATTTGTCACGCTCTCTCTCTCCGCGGCTGATGGGTTTGGTTTCGTTTGGTGTTTGGGTTTGTCAGGCTGCCTGCTATTTATACTTCGGTTAACCTAAGCGCCGAAGTGACGGAAACAAAAAAAAAGGGAAAAGGAATTTGGTTTTGTGTCATTGGTGGGGGTGGGCCGTGGCGTGGGTGCTTTATTGTTCTTCTTTTTCCTTTTTATTATATTTTGGGTCAAGAGTCAAAGAGTTTAAGCAAGTGAGAAAAGCCCCATAAATTGGGGGTAAAGACTAAAGAGGGTTTAACAATGTTTTTTTCTTTTTTTTTTTATTTTGGGTTTGGCCGGTTAAGGTGGTGAGACTTGATCACTTGAGACTTGAGAGCCTGAGATGTGACCAAGAAAGTCAAAAGTTGACTGGTGCTAGTGCTGTCTACACAGTAGCTCATTGACTCATTTGTACAGTAGCTCATTGAATCACACTACTCACTAAACCAAAATCATGATTTTGTTCAGAGACCGGTAAATCTCTAGGGATGCGAGGTCCTGAACCGCACTGTATTTATCTCTGACAAACCCAGTTCTACGCGGGCTAGACACTTGGAGAGGGGGTTCGGGGAATTATCCCTCCAAGTGTCCCTAGTGGGGGTTGAACTTGGGCGGTAAATCTCTATGTAGTTTATTGAAAGGATAACAAAAAGGCCCCTAACAATGCCAAAGAAATAAAGGTCCGGATGAAATGAAGTTGTAGTTACATGGAGAATTTGAATAAGATAGTAACGTCTTTGTATATAGGTCTCCGTCACAATAGCCAAACGCATCTTAGCAATATTAGCATTGTGTTCTTCTCTGAGAGCTCAAAAAATTGTAAAAACAAACCATATATTATAACTCCGATTTAAACTTCCAGGACTGAACCCCGTAGCACAAGCACATTACAAAACTCATCCAAGCTGGGACATAACATAAAGGAGACAACACATAATGAATTAAGCAATGGCAACAAAAGCAATTGCATCTATCAAAAGCCTATGGTGACCAACAACAATCGCAGGACACTTCCAAGCATTTGCGCTTTCATACCGCAAACTCATTATTGTTGTTTGCATTCTGGTGGCCGCTCCCCGGCCTGACCTTGTGCAGATTGCCCTTTTCCACCCTTCTGCGGATTAAACATTCCACATTACAAAACTTGTAACTAGATTTGCATCAATGAAACTAACCTCAACGGACGTCACAGCAAAAAGTGGGAACTCACCTTGGACCTCACAGTAGTCTGCAAAAGAAGAGTACAATTCAAAGAATTAATACAATCACAACAAATTATAGTCTCAACTTACAGGAAGTCTGTATAGTGATCTAAAAAACCAAATGATTATACCTTCTTGCGGTTCTTAATGTCATCATCATCATCCTCATCATCATCATCCTCGTCTTCATCTTCTTCATCATCGTCCTCATCCTCATCCTCATCCTCGTCCTCATCATCTTCTCCCTCATCCTCGATATCATCAAAGTCCTCCATCTGAACAGCCTCCCCAGTAAACCAAGATACAGCATGGGGAATAATCTTGTCCCGGATGGCAGAACTGCATGATGACAAGCAGCAGAGTATGTTAAGGTATAACTCTTGTAA
>ONZK01002823.1:2765-13251 GCA_900322385.1 Pharnaceum exiguum | reverse complement strand
CAATCTCAATCCACCTGCTGCCGCCGTACCCACCACCGCCACTGCCACCGTCAACAACACCACAATACTCCAGTCATCATTCCTCCGGTGAACGCATCCCATAACCCACTTGGCGTTTAGATCTGAACCGCCCATTTCACCATTGTTATCTGTACTTACTACCCCAAGCAAGGACCAAGGTTCCATTTTTTTCATTTTATAATCTGGTCATTACCATTACGTTACACCAGACATCGCATAACCAAACATCTCATTAGTGTAACAGTTTCCATTACCCTTACTCCCTTTATTAGTTCCGATACCGTTTACGTTACACTAAATTGAACCAAACACCCCCTAATTGTTAGTTTAGTTCCGATGATTAGCTCATGACCGCCGCAGACATAATTCAAATGGTCCTAAATTCATCACTAACCATCTTAAATTGCAACCAAAAACATATTTACTCACAACAAATGCACATCATCATATAATAAAAAAAAAACAAAAGCAATGAAATGAACTGAAAACAAAGACGAAATGAAAAGTAAATAAAAATACCTGAAGGGTACGAAGGAATTCAACACGCTTGCGAATGTTAGGCGTCAAAGTTTCGAGTATATCTGAGTGCTCCCCAGCCAGATTCTGCAGCTTATTCTATTTATTATTTATTTACCCAAAACAAAATCAGAAAACAAAAAAAAAAACTAAACCCAAAAATAGAAAATAGTAAAAAGAAAAAAGAGATAAAAAGATAAGATAACAATAATCACCTTGAGAGCATTTACAAGGCCAGCCCTATCCTCAGCGCTGAGAGCTAGATACAACAAAAAAAAGGGTAAGTAAAGAAAAAGGAGAAAATGACAAGGGTAAAGTGGGAAAAAAAAAGTACCGGCAGTGGCAGCAGGGAGATTGGCGGCGAGATCAGCAAGGTCAAACTGCTGGTCTTTGTTGTCGCTCATTTTATTGTTCTTTATTTTGAAGAGAGAAAGGAAGGGTTTAGAGGAGAGAGAGTGGGTAGAGAGGAGATGATAGGAAAAGATAGATAGAGAGATGAGACGGCGGTTGGTTTGTGTAAATATACTGTGTGTGTATTGAGTACTGTATTTGTTTCCCACTTTCTTTCTTTTCTTCCTCTGGTGTTTACTCTGTCCTGCGAAGGGGGAGAAAAAAATAAAGGGAAAGGGTAAATACAGTGCACGAGGGGTTTGGTTTGGTTTGGTTTGGTTTGGTTTGGTTTGGTAATTGGTTTACAGAATTACAGTAGTAGTAGTAGCACTGTACTACTGTAGTAGTAGACATTTGACAGTGAATAATTGGAAATTCTCTAATTTTGTTGTCTTCTTCTTGCTATTATATTTCTTTTTTAAGAGATTGCATTTTTATTTTCTTTCTTAAGAGATTGCAAAATTCTTTAATAATTTATTGTAGCTTAACATTTTCTTTATTAAATAAAATCTTCAATACTTAAGAAAAGGAAAAAAGATCCAATCAAAACAAAAAAAAAAAAGAAGGAAATTTTTTTTATTAATTTATTTTGTTCTTTTACAAAGAGATAGCATGATATGCTTTGCAACAGGAAGAAAGGTGATCTTTACAAGGCAATGAAAGCTCAAACGTTCGAGAAAAGGATATTCTTTCTTTTCCTTGTGATGAGTTTGAGTGGGAATGTGGGATCGTGTATGGCTGCTGTCAAGAAAGGAACAAAATTATGAGACTACTTTCTGTTGCAAATGAAACAACTTTTTTTTTCTTTTTGTCTAAAGTTAACAATCACTCCTTGACGACGACAATTTATCGTTGAAGTATGATTAAGTACAACAATTTATTCGTGACCGATTTTTCTCATTTGAAAGGTATCAATGAATGCTTATTGCTAGCTAATTTCCTATAACAAGTAGTCAAATCAATTCACTTGAAATGCTAATTGAGATGAAATAGACGAAGATGATTTGATAAGCCGAACCATCTTTATCAGAGAAACCATGCACCAAAGATCATCGTATGAGTTTAAGTTTACATCACCTCAAATAAAGAAAAAGTGTTACATAGATGCTCATCAGATGAATTTGCCATTTTCTGATTCAGCAAAACTAGTACGGCCAACAACCACCTCTCCTTCGTCTTACCGTCGAAAAATAAAAAGGGAAACAAAGAGCAGGTATGCAGAGATTAGAATGAGTGACGTTATAAACACCGACTAAATTGACATTCTTGCATATTGATCATTCCAATGTGAATCCTCATCACGTAAACTGAAGCCTATCCTTCATGCTGGGTAGTTGTTGACTTGATAGATTCGATAACAGCGGAGAAGTCCTGATCACTTAAGCCCATGGCCTTGGCTGCCTTGTAAAGCTCATTAGCAGCTGCTGCAATTGGCATAGGTTGAGAAACAGATTCTGCCAATCCCAGCGCAAGCCTCAAATCCTGTAGAGTAAAAATTTATCACACCAGGGTCCTTGGGGGAGAGACAACTAAGAGTTGTAATTTGACTGACCTTTTGTTGATGCTTTAAAGGGAACGCTGTTGGATAGAGTGACTGGATCATTGAAGGGCCCTTCATTGAGTACATCGGGGCGCTGATTGCACCCTGTGAGATTACCTGCAAGAATAACAGATTTAGAATGATATCAACTTATAAATGATATCAACTTATAAATGATTATCACACTATCCAAGAGAGTGGATGGTTTGTTTGAACATAACATTTGCCAGGTGACTAAATAAACTACCTAGGAGCGCATCTAAGCACAGCCACAGACTACCTCAAATAGTAGTAGTAACTAGACGAGGGTATACTGTTCACTTGTCCAGAACTATCACGAGGAAGAAGCATCGATTAGGAGTAGATCCTTAAGATAAAAAGACATTTAACTTATGGTTCAATAGGTCCCTACTCACTGCCTACTGGTTCTGGTAACAAGCAACCAAAGGTATATCAGTCCCATCGTCACTAGTTCAGTAAAACAGATGCATCCGTGATAGCTAAACTACAATCTTTACATTCTTTGAATTGATGGTCACAGTAATTCTTGTTCTTTCATTCGTAGTAGTTCAAGTCCATTGTTATACTATACCTCAATAACCACACTTGGATCCAGCCCAACTTTTTCACTGAGAAGTAGTCCTTCAGAAAAAGATGCCATCATGCTGCACCAAGGACAGCCAGATAGAAGAATTTAACCAAGGTTTCATCAGTTTGGGTTAACGGAATAAACATATAGGATGAGGTGATTTGGTACCTTCCCATAATCATGTTGACGACAAGTTTCATTGCAGCCCCATTGCCAACATCTCCAAGATAAAATTTTGACTAAATTTTCATTGTTAGGATTGGCCAAATGCAATTGACGAAGGAGAAGCGATAGCTAAAAGGAAATTTTACCTTTCCCATGATGTCTAAGAGGGGAGATACCTTTTCATATAAGGATTTTTCACCTGCAAGCTATAATGAGTTTAGTTTACTTAGGTCATTTACTGTCTCATAAGTGATAAGTATGATAACCAAACATACACAGAAGAAAAACATGCAAAGAGGTTTAAATATGGAAGACAGCAGGCAAGTATAACATATCTCACAAGAATTTAGAGTAGTCATTCACCTGCAGTAAGAAATATCAGCTGTCCGTCTTCCGCTGGTTTCTTGGAGCCAGAAACAGGAGCCTGGCGCACAACGTAAAATAACACAAAACATCCATTAGGTCACATACACTATAGTGAAGTGTACACTGACTACATATTTACAAGGTAAACTGAGAAAGATGAGAACTCAGTAACCATCATTGCAATAAACAAATGACTTAATTGTTCTTTTGTGCTTGGTTATATGATTCTGGATTGATATCCATAAGCGGAAAGAAAAAAGAGGTACCTCCAGAAACGAGGCCCCAGTAGAGCTTATAAGTTCACCTATATGTTTAGAGGTTGGACCATCAACTGTTGAAACATCCACATATCTACAAATAGTGATCAAAGAATCGTCAGATGGCCCATACTACGAAATATTTGCAAGTTCCATTACAGGAATGTCTTAAAACAACGAAGAAAGAAAAGAAAAAGGCAACATATGCGTGACAATTATCCCACTATCTTTAAACCTCCATGCCTAAAAGCTCTACAGGCATATCACCGTAATCACAACAACCCCTCCTGGCCTGTAGGCTGTACATACAGGGAGTGATAGACTTACTCAGTTAGACCGAAAGTTTTACAGGACTCAAAGAACAAGAAGTGAATACCCATGCAAAATTCTCAAGGCCATAGCGTGATGACAGAACTCACCCTTTGCCTGGACCCATTCCATTTGCAGCTCCATGCTTTCCGCAAGCAACATCAACCTGATGGAAAGAATATACTTTTGGTCATCTCTGCCACTAAGAAAAAAACAAGAGCAACCAAATGAAGCATACGCACTGCACTATCAGGATCAGCCAGCATAGCAAAAGTCACATCACAGGATGCCGCTACTTCTTCAGGGGTAGGCATATACCTGTATCAATTAGCCAGAACAAAGCAATATTAGTGAAGTTGCTCCAAGAAATATCAAAAGAAAGAGATTCAACCGAACATAATCTATCCAAAGCAGAGGACGCGACTGTCATACTTTAGCTATAACACTGGAGATCTAGTCAACCACTGATATCAAGTAACAATCCATTGCATTGTACAAGAGTAGAGTGAGCTTAATTTAGTTTTCACAAACTCAACGCTCTTAGGCATGCTCAAGTAACTCCAACTGATCAGCAGAACAGTCAACGTGCTCAGAAAAACAAAATTCAAGAAGTCCAAGGGCTAGAGGCTGGCTAGCTAACTAAAGGCATAAACTTACAACTATGGACAAGCATGTTAGCCAATTCTTTCAAGTTACAACAATTTGAGAGAGGAGGATAATAGTAGTAACAGTAACGATATGACAAGGTTCATGGCAGATACTCAAGCCACGAACTAATAAGATTTAACATGAATATACATATGCTTCACCACAAGCTTGTGAGGACAGATCATACAGTTATTGAACTCAAATCACAAACAACTTACTTTGCACCCAAGCTGATGAGAGGATCACATTTGGTCCTGGTCCTGTTCCATACAGTTAGATCACACCTACACAAAACAGGCACATCAACAATGAGATTCATTTGTCACTACTCAACAGCATAAATCAAAGAAACACAACATTACATTATTCTCACCCAGCTTTGATCAAATTTTGAGCCATAGGCAAACCCATGATTCCAATGCCAAGAAACCCAACACGCCCCGTAAAATCTACTGAACCTACACATCATTCATAAAACACCAATATTACATTACCACTGATGATCAATACATAAGAAAGCACATATATGGCACCCTGAGCTACACACTAGAGTGATAAGTAATCTTGGCCAAACACACCTCTAAAATGCAACAAATGTGTGCCTCACTTCATGAAAAAACACAAATTTCTTTCAATCTTTCATTGTACTATTTGCATTACACTAAAACCCTTAAATTTCTAACCAAATAGTGAAGCATAAGACATTTTCTAAAGCTTCCAAGTTCCAACTAATAAGCCATCCTACTTTCCAACCTTATCTATAGTTCTATACATACAGTGATACATTTCAGAAAACAATAAATTTGTTGCACATGTAGTTTATGATAAAATTGAAGAAAACCCAAGTGCCAAAAAGATGAAAAAGCACCAAAGATTGAAACTTTACAAATACCCAAGTGAGAAAATGTTACCTTTAGCAGAAGTAATGACATTGTGAGAAGAGAACCGCCGAGAGGAAAGAGAAAGTAGTGGTTTTGAGAAGGAATATGAAGTGGGTTTAGGCTTGAAATGCAGTGGGATTTGTGTGCATAATGTTGATGCCTTAGCCATTGCCATTGATGATTTTGCAAAGAAGGAACTTTACTAGCACTGATATTGTTGATAGGATTAGGAAGAGGTTGGTTATGACTGTATTGGTTAACCACTGGTCCACAGTTAATGATATCAGAGTCCCGGTTCTTGTGAACCGTGTTTCTGGGAACCGTAATTCGACAATGTACTGTTTTTTTTTCATATTCAAGGTAATTTGCAAACAACTTTGGGTGATTATGGATTATAGCAAAATGGTTATGAAAACCTTTCAACACTTCTTATTTTGGTGAAGTTGTTGGAAGTGAGTACTTCAATGCAGCAAAGGGTCAATCTCGGAAACAACCTCTCTGTTTTCTTAAACAGAGGGGTATGGTTGCGTACATCCCGACCCCGAACACCCCCATCTAATGGGGATACACTCGATTGTTGTTGTTGTTGAAGGTAATTTGCAAACAAAAAAAAAAGGGTTGGAATAACCATATACTTGGCCAAGTTATGATGCATATATGGATGCGCATAAAAATTCGTGTGAACCACTTTCATATATGAGACGAGGTTACTAATAATAAAAGTGGATAACAAATGACCATCGAAGGGTCAGTAATCAACATTTTCAAGTCATTAATGACATAGTCATATATATGAAACAGGTGCATATAAGTTTCTGTGTTGCATACGTGCTAAAGTTCTCTTTGCTTGCTCATCTTTAGAATTCAAAACAAAACATAAAAAAAGAACCCGTCAAGGAACAAACATTTTTCGGCTTGGATAAGCACAAGCTGCAATGTAAGGAGCCAGATAAGAGTATCAGTGTTAGTCTGTTAGCAGTAACTGGCATGTTACAAAATACAAGGTTACTATTTACTAATCCACTAGCTTTTAAGGCTCAAATGATCCACTAGCTGGGAACTTGGATCTTAAAATGTTGGAGGATTCACTTCTGCATCAGAATACCAATCACGTTTCTTTGGAAATGTTACCTAAGTCACACATCTAAGTCATCTACTCCTACAACACCCACAAAAGAGCACATTACTACACTTGGGCATCTAACCTGTTAGTGACATTCATCTGAAACTATAGACAACTAGACAGCCCAAAAACACATTTTGCCATTATCAATCCTCAAGTTCATCTTCATCTTCGTCGAATTCTTCCTCTTCTTCTTCGTCTTCGTCCATTTCTTCTTCCTCAGCCGGGTCCTCATCCACAATGAAACCTCCTAACGTCTCATCCTCTTCATTTTCATCTTCGTCTTCATAGTCAACCTCCTTCTTACTGCTTATCTTGGTGGAAGGCTTTATACTTGCTTTCTTCTTTTGCGACTTACCATGGTCTCTTGATCGGGTGTGATAACTAAGTCTTGGAACTTTATTAGTCTTTGTGGCCACCTCCTTCTCATCTTCGCTCTCACCAGTCCACACCTCATCTATATCATCATTTTTTCCAACTTTCTTTCTTTTCTTTCTTACCTTTCTGTTCCCTTCACCGTCAGAATTCTCATCATCATCACTGTCTACTCTAGGTTCTTCAAGGAACCAATTCCAATCCTTGACAGCACGAATCCTTTGCCTCGGATACTGATCAAACTCATGACCAACCACAAGAAAACCGAACTCTGTATTTCAATATTTATAAAACAAGGAATCAGTCACAAATTCTCAATTCATCAATCTGTTTAGTGTTTAATTACTAATGTATCATGCAAGAACGACTACGCCGTAAAATGAGAGAAAGACAGCAGGCAATCAAATCAACAATGTGACAATCTGTACCAGTAACAAGATACATTCACAAAAGGTGTTGGTCATTGACTCATAGTCATTGGTAATAATATTCTCTTCGAAGATACTTTCTCAGTGTCAAAATCGTTGCCAATCGTTTCTGTTTCTTTTATGTACATCCAAAAGACAATGCTGTCATCGGGAACCCCTAAACAACACCATCTTGTTGGTCTTATTTCTGTAAAGAAGAACTACAATATCAAGCATCAAATACTTAACCCTTAGTACAACAACAACAATCGAGTGTAAATCCCCATCAAATACTTAACCCTTAGTAAAATGGACAATCTCTAAGCTCAAGTCCACAACACAAGCATTTTTGTAAAATGATCACTCCTCAATCAGAATTAGTCGACGAGTTACTAGTGTAAACATTATTGAGAGTGGGCAACTAAATTTGGACGAAACAACAACAGATCCTATCCAATGGGTCTGCCTGTGGATAGATATGTGTGTTTTTTTTTTCACAGTAAGAAACAACCAAAGATAGACAGTAACAATATACTACTGAAGTAGTATGCTAATGCTAATCACCCCCAACTAGTTACAAAGCACAATTAACCTTAAGTCCTGGCAACAATCATAATACTCTAAAATACCAATGTAAATGCTTACTAACCCCAACTTAAAATTGCCAATTAATAAGATTTAATTTGCTTAAGCCAACACAACTAAACTATCCACAAACAACATTAAACCAAAACTAATTTCACAGCCACCATGATCAAAATTCAAACAACAAAACCACCACAAAATTTTGTATGAACCCGTCTCATATAAAAAGTTGATTAATGACCCTTCGATGATCGTTAGTGACCCCGACTCATATATGAACCAGTCTCATATATGAAACATTCTTCCGCAAGATCACAATTCTTCCACTATTACAGCAAAATATAAAACTGCAAAATGACCAACAAACAAACAAAAAAAAAGGGGAAAAAGATCAAACCTTTAACAGGATCAAAATCAGAGGCATCAAAATCACCCAACTCAAAATCCCCACTTTGCCCCTCCTCCAAGCTCTCCCTCAACTCACTCCCCTCACTTCCCTCCTCTCTTCTCCCCTCTCTCTCCTCCACAACACAAAACCAAACAGGCTCACTACCAGACAAACAAAACTTATCTCCAACACTAAACTCCCCCTTTTGAAACCTCTTAAAGATCTCAACTTTCCCACTTCCTGATGATGATACCCAAACTGGGTTCTTACCCAACACCTGAAATGAAACCGCCTTAGGGGTAAGGCTTGTTTGGGTGTTGTTGGGGGGTGAATATTTGAATGAAATGTGATTACGTGAGACTGTTGTGTCGTTTTTGTTGGGTAAATTTGCTCTCCCAAATATGGTGGTTGTGTTTTGTTTTAGCTTTGTTTTTGACCCTTTTGGACTTTGGATTTCCATCTTCTTCTTCTTTGTTTTGGGAGGGAATTTTTTGTTTTTGTTTTTAGTTTTCTTTCTGCTTGTTTTGTGTCAAAACGACGTGGTAGACACTTGGGCACTTGCCGCACCAAATTGTGAATTGGGTAGTTTTTGCCTTTTTGGTTTGCATTTGTTTGTGAAGGTTGTTGAATAATGGGCATGTCTATATATGTTGGTTTTATCATGATGATGGCCCTAAATCAATTTTTTCATAGGCCCATGTCTTAGGTTGGTTTGTCTAAGGTCGTTGCATTAAGGAAATTGCTCCAGTAACCCAAATAATTGGTGCACAAAAAATTATATAAACCCGTTTTATATAAGAAAATGGGTATTAATAACCTTACGGCTATACAATAATGACCCTTGACTACTCAACAATGACCCCTCAACTACACAATAATAAACCCTCTTATCCAGTCTCGTGTATGAAACGGATTCACACAATTTTTTTCTAAAATTGATGTACCCGGTCAAATAATAACTATTTCTAGAGTATTGATTGATCGATAATTCGATAGCAATTATAAGCTAGTTCTTTTTTTGATGGAAAATTATAAGCTAGTTAATACTTGATAGTATGTATTGTATACAGTTTTTTTTCCTATGAAGAAAACCTTGTGCCAAAGGTTAATCCCCACTCATGGTGTGTGGTTGTTGCTGGCATGAGGGAATTTTGTACATAATAAGAAACCGGTTCAGACTTAGGCACTGTTTGGAAAATCTGATATCTGCTCTTTTTTAGCATATCTCGTCTTTTTATGTCTCACATCAATCTGCTATTGAATCTGCTCTTTTCTTATTTTGTCATTTTCTCTCACACATCAATCCTCAATCTGTTATCCGCTTCTACTATCTGCTAATTACCCAAATAGGACCTTAAACCCGATGTACCTAAGAATTATTGACTTCAACAACTCATTCTTCTGTAAGTTGATACAGTGTATGTTTGATTTGCAATTCTGACAACTATTATGCTGAAGTGTTGAACTTCTAAGACTTGTGGATAGCATATTAGTGAAGGGGGGTTGTTCTTACTTACTTTTTCTTTTTTCTTATTCTAGTGATAATGCGTATCCTGTATATATCCAAGTGGTCACTTTGGTTCTGTCGTGCTTACGAGTTAAGTAGGGTCATAGCTTGCTGTATAATTTGAAGAAGTCTAGCGATACAACGTGACTAATCGCCATCAATCTTGTAGAATATGAACTGCTGTATCAGTTCACTTATCTCCAACAATCTCTAGTTAGTTGGAAAATCCACTCACTATCTATATTTTATAACAATACTTATTGAGTTACAAATAAAGTTAATGTGAAACCCCGTTTATTTACGATTTATAAAAGAAAATGATAAAATGATTTTTAAGCATTTTATGAGTTTAAAAGTAATTTTATTATTTATAAAGATTATTATTTTATTCGATTTATACACATTTCAGTTCGATCCAA
>ONZK01002822.1:38171-59641 GCA_900322385.1 Pharnaceum exiguum | reverse complement strand
TCAGAGATAATAACGCTTCTAAATTGTTGGAAATATTAAACCTGAAAACAATAACAATGGTGATAATAATTTGAATGTACGGCCGAATGAAAGAAGAGATTTGTGTTTATAGACTAAAGTTGTGTCGTGGTATAGAACGCCACTGACTTAGAAGCGTTATTCGCCCCGACTAGTGCAGTCGAACAAAGGCGTCGCCCCCCAAGTTTAACACAGCAGCTTCACGATCTTGTGCACTCAAGATAGTGAAGATGGAACTCCTATTTTGTTTGCTCAGAAGAAGAGAGAAAGAAAGAAAGTTTTTGTATATATAAAATAACCCACAACAGCAAAGATATATAGTAGTAACAAAAACGTAACTGACTATTGAGAAGTGGCTGAAAACGTGGGCTTGAATGAGGAAATAAAGGAGCAGTAACTATTGCGGTTACTGACTCAGTCAAATTAAAAACGGACACAATAAAAGAGTTTCGGAAGTTAAGAAGTCTCATAAAAACTGGACACTTAAATTCCATTGGCCGAGCCGGACGGACGGACGGCGGCGGCGCGCGCGTGGGGATGGCATGCTCTCCCTCATCATGCATAAGGGGGGGGAACTCACTTGACAATTGGTTGGTGTAGTGGAATATATAAAGATTACAAATGTCCCTTCCACTACCAATGTGGGCAAAAGTATCTTATGAACAATGAGAGAAAATTCAAAACTACACTTCCAACCAAGACCCTTTGCATTTCAACAACACTTAATTTTGTTTACTTGCTAACCTTAAATTGCTCATTAGGAAATCTAAGAAAAACTGCACATGTAGGAAGTGATTAGGAAGGGGAGGTTCGGAGATAAGCGAAACATTACGAGTAGACATTATACTTTATGTAAAGCCAAACACGCGCAGCACATTAAGAGATCAGAGGCAAACGGCTCCTCAATACATAAATAAAAAGATACAAGAAAACTCCGTCTCAAAAATCATGGATTTCGCCTTTCTGTAACATGTTGGCAACATTTACACAACTACAGTTCCTGATTCCTGATAATACCAATCAATTTAAATCTTTGAGAATTCAGTGGCATGCTACAGAGCTACAAATTGTCACTAGAATGTACATCAAATCACCACCAACAGAAATAAGCACTTTGACGAGATACTGGAAGAAAGCCTGCAAAACTCCTATGCCCAACCTGTCAGACTTTCTCATGTATCTACAACAAAAGACAAACACTTTAGAGGTTTAAACAACCAAATTTGGGATTGCTTTTCTTGTTGTAATTAATCAATGATTAAGAATTTGGGATTACTTACCATCACTGCCCGATACTTTCCTTCTTTTCTGACTGATCACTGGAGCTGCTGCTGCCGCTGCCTCTGCTGCTTCTTGTTGTTGTTGTGCTTGTACTTCTTCAGTCCCTACCATTAGCTTATGAGCTCTAAATACTAAATCCATATCAATCCTGAATATACCCTCGTCTCCCCAGACATTGCCCCAATGGTTCTGCATAATCCAATAAGCCTTCTTTTTTGTAACCCCATATCCTATGATGGTGGACACATGAGTAACAACTCTATCTTGGTTAATCGGACTCATCAAGAAGTTATTACCAGTGAGTATACCTCCCTTGTACTCCAAAAACTCTTGAGTTACAGAGAAGGTAGCTGGAAGTTGCCCATACTTCTCAAGATCATCTCATAGATGATCTTGTTCCTCTGACATATACACCATTTAGGTCTTTCTTTGCTACAAATCCTTTGTGACCCAAAAGACGATGTCTATCCAAGCCCTAAACAGATATTACACAATTTGTTAGTCCAAAGTTTTAGTATTACACAACTTTTTGTGAGGTTAAGCTTTGGGCTTGTTTCTTGTTACATGGCCCCATTTGTTGTTAATAAGGTTCCTGGCTGGCTAGTACAACAAAAGCCCAGCCCACACATTTAGCGCACATTTTACTCACAGCAACTTAGCAAGTAGCAAAAAGACTAGACTAGCCCATTAGAACTTAACCCGCAAGGCCACACTTAACTTGTGCTATGAAAATCAAAACTAACAGACATTATAAGCATTAGGAGATAAGCAATACCTGAAGATCTTTGTTTCCTTGATTGACTGGAGCATTAGCATAGTCGACATTCGTCACCACTCCGGGATTAAGCATGTAACGTACAACAGCATTTTCATAATCATTGGGTCTTGGGGTCATCACGTCCACGAGGTGGTCGACGGATAACTCTGGAGGTTCTGGTTCGGCCCTTTTGAGGGAGCGCAGATTCATCTTCGACTGTGCAGATTCAACTGACGAAACCGCCATACACTGCCCATTTACTTAATTTCACACATAGCGTACTCCACATCAGTACAGTAGACATACAAGTTCAATATTAAGGAAAACAAAGTAAAAGAAATCCAAAGATTTCACCTTTATTATTGAAACGTTCGTTCACTACCCGAATTCATTTCCTTTCCAATAAAGCAGATGAATTCAATCTTCGGGTTTTGCTTGGGAGGTGATTGTAAGTGGTCTAAATCTACTAATATAAACAAATATAATATTCCCATTCAATTCCCTTAACAAAGATTTCGACTTTATTATTGAAACGTTCGTTCACTACGTTACCCAAATTAACAAAATGATTTCCAAAGCAGACAGATGAATTTCAATCTTGGGCTTAAATCACTAATATAAACACATACATATTTATTCACATTCCACTAACAAAGAATAAAACTTTAACTAAAGAAAACCAAGAAAGAAAGAAAGAAAAGACACAGATGAGTACGTAGACTACGAACTTACCAACGCATTCAGCAAGAGTCGCACCACGAGTCACTGAAGTAACAGGAGGGACATACTGTCTTCCTTGATATGTTGTAAAGATTATCTCATGAAGCTTCTGAGACATTGGAATGATATTTGGGTTATTGTTCATTGTAGCTGTATAGTAATTTAAGAAAGAGAGATCGAGGCTTGCTTTTAGGGACAGAATTATGGTTATGAAGAGGGGAAGACAGGGGCAAACAAAGCAAAGAAAAATGAAAGCAGAGCAGCAGCAGCAGCAGCAAACAAAATGCCAGTGCCAGGGGAAGAAACTAACAAACAATTTTTTACTAGTTTCTCCCAGCTACAATCCAATGGTCAAAGAAAATGCCAGGAGCATTTAATGCAAGTGTAACTTTTAGTTGTGGTACCTTAGCTTGTTGTGGGCGGGAAATTAGGAGTTTTCTCTCTGTTTTTGTATTAATTTGATTGACGATACTTATGTTCTTGAATATTTTTTTTTCATAAAAATGATATTTACTACTAACAAATTGTTTCATCAAAAAAACAGATGTGGCTTGAATTATTCTAAAAATAATTACTTCTACTTTCATACTGTTAAAATACATTTATAATGGAATAGTTTTTGTATGTGGCCATGAAATTTACGACTATTTTAGTGCATCAAGTCTATAATAATTGGTTAACGTTAAGTAATTGAAGTTTGCCTCAGTTTAGAATTTTGACAATATGTTATTTGCCCTGGGGGGAATATATGTTTTTTTGCGTAACTTTTATTTAATTATTATAATAAATGAAACGTTTAGGGGTAAGGTTGCGTACATCCTGATCCGAGGTGGAAATAGTGAGGAACTTATAAGTCGGGTTACAATGTAAGCATTGTCAGTTTACTTTATTCACCAAAAAAAAAAAAATGTCACTTTAGCGACATTTTAAAATTTGTTGGGCTACATACGATCAGTGTTCCTAGACTTCTACTCATGTTTTGTTCTGAGCTTATCATGTCTTTGATTCTTGTTTGGATAGAAAGGAAGATGGGGTATGTGTTTGCGAACATGTGAGGCCGTGAAAAATTATTTACTCTTTACCCTGTCAATTTGATGTACGCTATTTTGTTGAAGATTGACAGGAAGCATCCAGTTCTACTCACCGAAAACCTGATAGAGTCAAGGTTAAGGTGCTAGTTCATTAAGGTATCATCTATACATTCGTGTATATTGATTAGCTAAAGCATAACACCAACAACGGCACATAATATATGACCTCTCAAACAAAGAAAAATAAAAAGAAAATCATTACTTATTTCATTTTTCATATACACACACATCTTCTGCAGTTAACCAAAAGAAATGAGGCATTCAATCTGAGACAACCAACTACCCCAATCCTACCAGGCTAACATGATCATTTATTTACTTATTAGTGCTCCCAGCTATAAATTGTCATTTTCCCATTGCTCGTGACATGCATATCGAACCAGAAATTCAACAGCCAGTTTCTCACTTGTCCTACCCTTTCTTCACATCAAGATCATCCAATAGTGAAGTTGCAAAGTCCAGACTCTAGCCCGACCAACTTCATGGCCTCAATAAGAACGGCGTTAATGATCTGCACTGGTGCTTCATTTTTCCTGATATCTTCAGCTCAGACCTGTAAAAATCATACATTTTCAAGCAACATGACGTTCTCATCATGCACTGACCTTCCAGTTCTTGATGCACATCTCCATTGGAGTTATAACCTTACCCAAAAAGTACTCAAGATTGCGTACCGAGCACAGCAGAAACCCAAAGGTTGGATCTCATGGGGGCTCAACCCATACGACGGCAGTATGATAGGAACACAAGCTTTGGTTGCCTTCCAAGAACCTCAGGGAAAGATGAAAGCCTTTTCCACTCAAATCACGAGCTATGTCCCCTCAATGGAACCAGGAAACCTAAGTTTTCCCATCTCAGAGCTTTCTTCAGAGTATGTGGACAATGAGATGATCATCTATGCTAGTTTGGGTCCTCTAAGCAACGAGACAACTTATAATATCATCTGGCAGGCTGGAAACTCAGTGATAAATGACATTCCTCAGCCTCACCCCTTTTTAGAACCAAACCTTAAATCACTGGGAATATTGGATTTCCAGTCAGAAGAATAGCACAGGTAGAAACCCTATCATAATCATACAAGTATTAGCTTTCTAGTATTCTACAACCGTAATAACTTGCAAACTGAGGTTACAGAAGTATTTTGATCAGTAAAGATAAGGATTTGTTTCATTCAAGCATGTTATCTGCATACCAACTATTATATGATTGGATACATTCACATGGCATAATTTCCATTTACGCTGAAACGTTTGAACAAAGAAAGCAATGAACAACTGATCTAAATTTGTGTGAGAAGTTTGCTGAAATTTCTGATTGCAACAGCATTCATCAGATATTATCAGTGCTATAACCTAGTATCCTGGAGGTAGTTGACTGTGGTGGAGGGTTAAGGCCTCAAAGGGAATTAAGCAGCTTCCTCTACTTTACTTAGAACTGAATCTGTAAACAGGGTCAGCAACCTAAGAAAGAGTAACCACGTTACCAACAAGCTGCTGCAACTCATCCCTTTTGGGGTCCGTTACTGCCATCTCCAGTGTCCGCTGTGAAAAGGGAGGAACAAATAACATCAAGACGTGCAGGTAAAGATACTGACAGTCAAATTCAGGGGAAAAAAGAGAGTAATAAATAAAAAAGAGATGGAAGAAAACCTAGCTTCTAAGTATTTTCAAACATCCGAACATATGAAGTAAAAACAGGGAAATCATCATGATTTGCAACTGTTTTCAATTTTTATTTTTCTTATGACAATGTCACAATGTGCATACAAGTTTATTGGACAAACAAATATGTCAGGAACCCATGGAAGGCCTATCACAGTACTACCATGTAGTATGACATTATTAGCAGAGCAAGTCTCAACAACTAAATTAGATTACGCAGCACTACCGCCTATCTAATTCCCTAGGGATTAAGGTTGTCCCAATCTAATCTCTGTGAACAAGTTAAGGTTATGTTCATGATAAAAGCCTGCAGCTGCACCTTTATCAGTCAGCACGGTTCAATAGCACTCTTTTACATCATTCTCTAACCCCCCCACTTAATGGGGTTCACTTTTAATTCTTGCAATGAGAAATTAATAAATAATCAACTGAGGACCCATCAAGCGTCCTCAATGCGCAGCCCTAGTAACCTCTTAAACAAGACAATCAAAAGTAAAAATGAAAATCCAACACCAGACTTGCTTGCTCAACATTAGGGCTTGGGGCAATCAAGATAGTCACAAAATGCGAGACATGTCACACTCCAAACGATGCAAGAAAAGTAGTACAAGCTGACCTCTTTGAAAATTTCACTGAAGGAGGCCTCCTCAAAACCCTGGTATAAGACAATGAACCAAAAGTCAGGAGAAAGACTACGCAACAATTACCGGGTTATTAGAAAACAATTAAGGGCTAACAGTACCAATTTGCGAAAAAGATCAAGAGATGCTTGATTTGCTTCTCCAATTTTGACACGAAATGTCTTGATCTTTAGGTTCTCAATAGCAAAAACCATCATCATTAAGACTGATTCTTTTCCAAATCCTTTTCCACGACTGTGGTACCAAGAAAAAAGATTACATGGTTAAAGTGACTTCAAATATAAGAAAGACGTTAGATTATGAGAATAGGATGTTTTTGTGATGAGGTTACCTAAAGTATTCATAATGATCTAGTTGTGACTTCAATATAAAAAACATGATCTGAATATTTAAGCAGCAGATTAAAGCATCAAAAAATCCAGCATAGCTAAGGATTGCCCAAAGCATACGCCTTACAGTATCAGTCCTGTCATGAAGGAAAAAACTCTAAACGGAAAAGATATGTACCCATGAACAAAAGGTAGTTCTAACTTTCTACGGCATTACCAATCCACCTGCCACAGCTAGTCGGCTTGTGTTACTATGGCTAGCACTTCAAACAGTCAGTTTTTTTTCTTGCTCTGGTCAGGTCGCTTATTTTACCCTTGCTATATTACTGACATTGTTCCCTTTCCGTAGGCTAGTAGCCATTCCGTTCTTCTCTCTTCTTTTTTTGAGGTGGGAGTATAGACAAAGTTGTCACATTTCAATCATACTGATGATCAAACAATCTGACAAGTAAAAATGAAAACGAAACAATAATAATCCTCAGTCTGGAGCAATGCTGGAACTCGTCGAGGACTTGTACAAAAATATCTACCTGCCTAACCAGACTTCAGGTGATAGCCTCAATCCCAAATGTAATATTTCCCAGTCAAACAGGGAAGGTTGGAGTCAAGTTTGGTAAGGTGAGGTTAAGATCAAACCCACCTTTGGGTAATACTTATTCATCATTAGTACTATGATTACAAAGACCTTGTCTCCCCCCCACCCCCCTTGAAAAAAAAAATGCGGGAATGGTTGGGTTTGAAATTGAGTCATTTTCTGAGAGGTGAAATCTTAGCAGGCTTCAGCACAATATACTTCAATAAATATTCAACAAAAGAATCTCACATTCCTCAAGGGTTTCAGATCTTCTGTGCCACATTGTCTCCATCATAAACACTACAAATACATAACATCATCAACATTTGTATAGTGCATGGTGCCCTCTGAAGATTTTTGAAGTCTCATTATCAGTTAACCACACGTGATTTATTTTCAATTTTTCCGGTTGAATTTCCACTTGGTATGGAAAATCTTGCTGTTGAGCATCTAAGCCAAAGAATTCACCTAGATACTTCCACTAGTTGTTGATTCCCGACCTGATTTCAGATTCATTACTAATATTAGTATCACATCCAATATGATTAACTATGATTGACTCATTAAAGGGCCTTAAATAGACAGATGCCATGACTCAAGATATCAGAATTACGAATTTTAACAGAGACAATCATATTATCGAATACACACAGTTTTCTGAAATATCATTTACCCTACGCAACAAAGGTGCAAAAGAAAAAAAAAAGAATGCAAGATCCGTGAACCAGTTATTGCTTCTGCAGAGAACAACAAAACCAACAACATATGCTATGTCCCAAAATCATTTGGGGCTAGCAGGACCAATTATATAATGGTGTCTCACTGTCCCCCCTTATCCCGAATCCCCGATTCAGGTGGTGCATTGATACAATCTATGCAAACTTCTCATACATCCACAAAGTTCCACACAGAACATTGAGTTTTTAGTAGCTTAAGATTTTTGATCATGAAAGGTCTCCTTCAATGAAGCAGAATTAAGGAAAACTTCATAGTCCTAATACAATCTTAACACGGGTCAGCTATTCTTTTAACTAAATGTCTTTCCATCAACCTAAATGCAGCATTGGGACAAATTCTCCCCTAAAATGCTAACAAATTACAGACCACTCAAAATAATACTCGCCAACTACATATATCCTCTTCCCTACAGCCTTCTCACTCAGAAAATGAAAATCGCATTTAAGTTTCATTGTCGGCAAGTATGCATACTGAGAAATAGTTTAGCATTACATAACTTCAGTAGCGCCAATCAACAATAATACCATATTATCTATGATATCAACAACTTCATCATCATCAAGGAGAAAAGAACGAGTTAATTTAAAACCACAAAGATGAATAAAAACTGAAATACTACCTTGTAGACTCAGCAATCATAATCTCCACCTCTGCCAATTGAGGGTCCTCCGGATCATTCATGTAAATATTCACATCACCAACCATAGCTACAATGAAATAAACCGAAACCACACCAATAAGAATTCATTATATAATCACAAGGGACCTGGATCTTCAAATTATTACTCAGAAATGAATCGATTGATTTACCTTCAATGTGAGGTTGTCCATGCTGAAACTGCCCAACTATCAGCTGCTTATCCAACACGATAAACGTGCGCTCTAAAACGATCACAAAAGAGAACAAACGCATCAAAAAGACCATAACTTCAGCTGAAACCACCCTCTACCCCATTCATTGAAGTCACCCCATGAAAATAAATGGAAACACATGTAAAAATTCATCAAATGCAAACCCCCAAAGTAACAAAGACATCATCAAGTACACCCTTCACTGAACAAAGTAACGAAAGATACACCAATATATATCAAATCCACTTCAAAAAAAAAAGGGCAGACCAAATTCTCATTTGGATTCATCTACAATACTTATACTTTCAAACATATGAAAAACTGCACTGTAATCATGATAGCCAATCACTTGTAAACTCAAAAGGTCACAAAAGAGCAACAAATTGATCACACATTCAATATGCAGCAACATTGAGATAAAATATTCAGCTGCCAAGCACAGGTGATGTGATGATCAACACAAAAACTTGTGCGACCCGTTTTATATATGAGACGGGGTCATTAATGATAGAAAAGGTTGATTAATGACCTCTCGGTGATCATTAATGACCCCGTCACATATACGAAACTGGTTAGCACAATTTTTTCAGGATGATCAAATATTCTAACAAAGCACTGTAAGTCTGTAACATAAAACAGCAGCAAAACCCAGAAATAAAAAAAAAGAAAGCAGAAAGAAAGATGATGAGAGGGGGTAATAGTTAGCTTACTGTAGGGGTCTTGAGTCCAAGAGAGCTGCATGTCATATTCTTGTTGAAGAGTAAGAGGGTCAGAGCCAGTGGCAGAGAGAAGTGCAGGGTCTTGCATCCAACCATGGTATTTCGGTACATGCTCTCTCATGTATGGCACTAAGATCACTTTCTCTCCTTCTAAGCTCACTTCCATTTCTGCTCTTATTATTATGTACTACAGTACTACGGAGTATGTTTTTTCTGTCTCTCCACTTAGCTTGCTTGCTTGTTTGCTTGCTTGTTGTCTGTCTGTAGTGTGAATTTTGAAGGGTTTTTGTGTTTACTATTATGGGCTGCTGGCTGTTTGGACTTTTAATTTGAGCCCAATTACACACTAGTAAAAGTTGGTACAGTAACCCCTTAACATTTTAACTAATTAGTTTTCGATGATTTCGTACTCTTGATCTTGAACTGAACTCAAACATACAACAATCTCAGTTATTTTCTTTTTTTCTATTATTTTAAATTTAGTTTAACTTAATTCAATGTCAAGCCATTGCTAATTTTAGTAGGATTTACCGTTGCTTTTAGTAGTTCAACTTATCATTTTGTACATTCATACAGTAGTCATGTAGCTTTCCTGAGACATGAGATTTGGGGAGCTTTTATATTGAGTGGACAGATCTCGTGGAATATATACACTTCATTACTCTTTGCTTGAAAGCTACGCGCAATGGAAAGTTAGTCAGCTTAGAATTGAAGTTGCCATTGACGAGTAGATACTGCATGGTGTACCTCCTCCCAGTGTGATCATGTCTTGTATGACAACAAAAAAAGGCATCATAATCATTTCTCAACCTCAAGGCACTGAACATTTGAACTCACTCTACTACTCTAGCCAAATCCGCATGATTGCAATGCACTAAAGTAATAAAGTTCGGACCAAACTTGACAGTAATATACTTGTACATTGCCGTCTCTTCTAAGTCAAGCAACACTAAAACAACGTAAAATACAACTCTCACATCATATCCTCTCTTCTTTTCATATCCACTGACGATCACCATATATGGCTTTTCATTTTCATATATCATTCTTTTAACAAAGGCTCTATAACAGTTCCAGACCTTTGGTTCCTACTCTATTCTTCATATGATGAGTTGATGACCCATCATTTTGGGCATTTACCCTTAAAACGCAGATATATCTTTTTGAGATATTCTCCAACACTTACATAACATTTCTACTCCCAACTCCAGGTTTTCTCCTCTGCACTTCCAACATGTTAGTGTTTCTCCTCCTCATCCTTCTTTCCTCTCATACTCAACATGTTATTTCTTCCCATTGCTCAACCAAAACTTCTACTAAGTCATTCGAGAAATGCATGACACTTCCTTCACAACAAGCTTCCCTAGCATGGACATATCATGCTCACAATGCCACACTAGACCTTGCGTTCTTTGGCAGCTTTATATCTCCTTCTGGATGGGTGGCTTGGGGGATCAACCCCAGCACACCGGAGATGACTGGAACACGTGCCCTCATCGCCTTCCCAGACCCGAATTCAGGCCAACTAGTTCTTCTCCCTTATATATTAGACCCTAACGTTAAA
The DNA here is from genome assembly GCA_900322385.1 of Pharnaceum exiguum. Classification (NCBI taxonomy): domain Eukaryota; kingdom Viridiplantae; phylum Streptophyta; class Magnoliopsida; order Caryophyllales; family Molluginaceae; genus Pharnaceum; species Pharnaceum exiguum. The sequence goes on along the minus strand of ONZK01002822.1, from coordinate 48,696 downwards.
CTCCAAAAATCTTCATTGCTATCTCGCCCTTTAGATATCCACTTACTGTCTTCGTCCGTGGTCATGTATGGTGGCAAATTGGCCACAATTCACAATGGAGCACAAGTCCAAATTTATGCAACCATAAAGCTATCTCCAAACACCAGCAAGATCCATTGTGTTTGGAACCGCGGGCTTTATGTCCAAGGATATTCACCTACAATTCATCCAACCACAATTAATGATCTCTCTTCTGCTTCAACTGTAGACCTCCTTTCCGGAGTTGCAAGACACGAAAATGATTTAAAAACCATGAAAATTGTGCACGGTGCCATGAATGCAATCTCATGGGGTGTCATGCTTCCACTTGGCATTGTCACCGCACGATACCTCAGGCACATACAAGCCTTAGGCCCAGCGTGGTTTTACGCTCATGCAGCAATACAACTAACCGGTTTCTTTCTAGGAACTGTTGGCTTCGCCATCGGAATTAGGCTAGGGGAGCTATCTCCAGGGAAAGTCTACGGCCTACATCGAAAGCTCGGATTTATCGTGTTTTGCCTGGGGTGTCTTCAAACGCTTGCCTTATTGTTCCGACCTAAGACTACCCACAAGTACAGAAAGTACTGGAAGTCATACCATCACTTTGTTGGGTATGCTTGTGTGGTATTAGCAATTGTGAATGTTTTTCAAGGGTTTGAAGTGATGGAAGCAAATAGGTCTTATGCCAAATTGGCTTATTGCCTTTGTTTATCGACTTTGCTTGGTGTTAGCATAGCTTTGGAGGTGAATAGTTGGGTTATTTTCTGCAGGAAAGCTGAGCAGGAGAAATTGAGAAAGGAAAGTGGTGTTGGAGGAGGGTCTGAAAAGGGTAGTGCTAGCTTCAATTGATTATACATGTACACATACTGATGTGCCATTTTTCAAGCAATGCAATTTGATTATTAGATGTGTAATTTTGTACCTAGCCAAATGCAGACAGTGGCGCAGTGCAAGTGTGCAACACATAGATGTCATGAAACTTCTACCAGCAGGTGATATGGTTCCTGATACATTTTTATCTATATGTACATGTGCTGAGCAAATGATTACTCTGTTTTAAAGAAATGCCATACGTTTCAGCCAGGTGACAGCTCTCTGGGATTTTTTTCTTTTTTGCACAATTTGAGCTACCATTTCAACGAGCTTCAAACTGAAAAGTTCAAGCATTTTGCCATAATAGTTGATGAAGTCCAGCCTACTATTTTATCACTTTTTCATTTCCATAACAGAAATCCTTCCTACTTGGTTCTCACTGTCAATTGGACCAAACAAAACTTTGAAAGGGCGATTTACGACTGGCTGATCAGGAAGATTTTTTGAAAATATTTAGAAAAAAGAAAAAAAAAAGAAGATTGTCAAGAATGGGATTCGGACCAGTACCTGAAACTGGCGCCTTAGACCAACTCGGCCATCTTGATTTCTTGATGACTATCTTGAAATTAAAAAATAAAAATTAGCTTCTCCATCGACTGCATTTTCGCTCAGGCCATGTATGACCAATGAGATGTCGTAGACTAGTATCAAGTCTACCCGCAGAAGCTAAGGAAAATAATACTCCAACTTTGAAATACTACTACAGCAGATACTACAAAAACCAGTGAAGAGTTTTCAGAAAAACTGGAAGGTCCTCTAAAAGCCAACGCTCAGCCACAGTGTCTGAAGCTATGGTGGTGATACTGAGACTTAAGATCAACGCAACCATGAAATGTGGAATCTCGTCCGGCAGTGAAAAACCATATTCATATTCATGTCCATTGGCAGGCAAACAAACAAGGTACCGGTGCCAACATATCAAAAAGAAAGATCACAACAGGACTTCAATAGTTAGCCAATTAATCCCTTAACCTACAGTCCTACTCAACGAAAAAAGAGTGTTTGATTGACAGTGAGCGCCAGTATCCATTGTAAATTATAATGTTGTTCTCGGAAACAATAAGAGCATAGGTCTAGTTAACCATTAAACAAACCTACGCAGCCAATAACGTCACTGGAACTACTCCCTAGTAAGAATGTACTCACAATAAAAATAGTTCAGACCAGAATTTCGAGATCACCAAGTTGAAAGCTTATAACAAGTTTGCAGGACATACAAATATAGGTCGTTACGGACGATAATGTTGGGCTCGGCAACAAAAGATCATTTGTTAACAATATAAGAAAACTTCGGCTGCCATGCCAATGATGTCTCTCTGACCAGTAAGAACTAAGCATGAATCCAAAATATAAGGATACTTGAAGAAAGAACTTTGAAAGACAAAAAAATCACTGCCACTCACTCATATCCACAAATTTTCTCGATTACCGTTTCCATGAGGAAAAAAATTCACTGCACGCACTCAAAACTTAGGAAATATGCAGGAAGTGTGAAACCGAAGGATCAGAATTACAGGAATCCTAGCTCATTCTTTTCTACGACCCAAAAACTTTGAACAGCATGCCCTGTGATGGCATATTCTCTGAAAAGCATAACTCAACTGATCAGAGCTGCCTTTTGTATAGAAAAAATAGTAATATTGATCAGCGCTGCAGTTAGCAAAGAAAAATCAGGGTAACTAGTTTGATGGTTAAATTTAATGTCTGTGACTGAAAGTAGTAGCGTAGATGCTGAAGTCTGAATGATGGAGCATAAAAAGAGTAAGTCATAGCAAAAACCAGAGAATCAAGAACCTCCGAGCCCAAATGGTCTCAAAGTCCAAATTATCTAATGAACTTCCCTCTCGAGAACCATCTATGTTGACACTTTAAGGTTCAGGTCAAAGGGCTGTGGCCTGTGAGTGACAAAAATGAACTCAAGATAAAGCTGCCAAAAAAAAAATAGAGAGGGTGAAACACAAGCTCCAGACAGTGATTGGCCTGAAGCAAAAACCTATTTGTAACGTTCGTGAGTTCAAAAGCAATCCAGTTCATTGAATCATGTAAAATCCTGTTCTTCATCATGCTTTGTGGATAAGGAAAAAAACAATACTAAAAGGAATCCTCCTGTTCATTATATCAAGGAAATATTCAGCTATCAGTATCACTAGTGACAGTAAAAACTCTAGTTAGCATGACACTATGAAATATTACCCTTCAGAAGCTTAACTAAAGAAAGAGCTAAAATGGAAATAGTGAAATACCAGAAAAATCAAATAGAGGTGAACAAGAAGACGCCACCACAGGTAAATGTGAAATTGATGTAAAGCACATACTCTTCTGTCTGACAGCTCAATATCACACAGGTATACGTAAATCTGGACTGGCATACAATCGAAGTACTAGTGCCACTGGCAACACATCACAGAGAAGTAGCACAACAGCAATTTACGCGTGGTTGTGTATGGTAAGTCCTTCCTTGGGCAAAAAGGGGAAATAAAGGAGAACCTTGCCAGGTAATATAAATGAAAGGCAGCAAGCACACATCTTAAACGATAAATGGATAATAAAGCTCAGCATAAAGCTTTGAACTGCTTGACTAAGTTCAACATAAAGCTCAATAAAATTCCATAATTAGATAAACAAAGCAGGAAAAAAGAGTAATAGGTTACTAACACAAAAGAACACACAGCAACAAGTAGACAGCACAAATTAGAATGGTAAGTGATCTTACAGCCATGCTTAACAAGCTCTTTCTTGGTCTCTTTGGAGTAAATGAAATGTGCATCACCCTCTACCATTGTGGCTCTCTTTCAGAGTCGCCATTCAAACGTGCCAACATCTTCCTCCATACTCAAGCACAACCAATGCCAACAACTTAGATCTAACATGCAACAATGATATAAAAAAAAAAAAACCACAAAAAACAAAGAAAAGAGAGCACATACATTGGCATAACTCAAAGATCAATTATTAAAGCTTTAAGGTCAATCCACAGTTATGACTTTTGACACAGCTTACAAATGGATTTCCTGCAACTCATGCATATAAGGTATCAAAGGCAGTCCACAGTTCTACAAATAGCAACTAGATAGTGGTTTTTGGTAATATGACCAATCAATAGTCTCAGAAGTCGTTTATCTATCAGCAAGCCGAATGAACATTCTATGGAAACAAGGACCGAAAGCCTAAAAGTGCTTCACTGCTTCATAAGTTTGCTTCCAGAAGACCACTTAAACCCCACGCGCCTATGGAATCAGATTTCATCAAATACACTTAACTATCTTGAAGCAGTCATGTAAACATTATTTCAATATAACTGAAATCAGTCAGTGGTACACTCACCAACATCAAGTTTACTGAGACTAGACTCTGTTGTTATCAGGGGAGGTACAATTGAAAATCACATCTAAAAAAAGGGTAGTAAATCATTATGTTTTTTTCTTTTAAGGTGATCATATAAGAAAATCAAAAAGCAGCAATGTCACTGACCAGTGAGCATGTTTTTTTTTCTGGAAGTTGATCAGTGAGCATGTTTATCCGAAACAAGAATTGCAACAAAAAGACTGCTCGGCGATCACCAACAATCACCATCAGTTATTCCCATATACCAAAGGGAGAAGCTTATGACAACAAGACTGCTGTATAAAAACATAGCCCCATCAGTAACTATGGAACTAAAGGACAAAGAATCCTAGTACACTCCCAACATCCTAAAACTTCTCAAAATCATTCCATTTCGTCATTCTCTGAAAGCATCACTTAATCAATTAACCACCCATTACACTGGGTTGTTGTCGTTGTAGGTGTCCAATCTCACAGTGGGCTTGAGGCAAAGGGCATATATATAAGCCAAAGGAACACCATATATCCAGATTAATCAAAAGAATTACAATGAATTTTCCAAGCAAATCCACAGGGAGAACAAGAACAAAAACAATAAAGCCACACTCTGACTGCTGAAACCAGAAGCAAAGTCCACTAGTTAAGATGTGAGCATGAATCAGAAGTCAAAGAATAACCATAGATTACCAACGCTAAATCAGATCACAAGGACATCTCAATCTCATGATACCACCTTCCTGGAAATAAGGAATGCATCAGAATACCTAAGACACACAGAACAAGTGAACAAGAAAAAAGATGTCCTAAGAAACAGAGTCAATTGTGTTGAGGAAAACAGTGTCAAATTGACAGTACCTACATGATTCAAAGATGCACCAAACATGTATTTTTCGTAATAAATTGAATACAAGTGCAAACAACTAAGTTTTCCTTAGAAGGACCTGACTAGTCCATAGAAGCTGAAGCATTACACAAACCAAAGACACAAGATACCAGGTTCAGCCTTCAGAAAGGTTTTACACTAGAAACAGATGAATCTAATCCCTCAGTACTATCAGAAATCCACAAAATGCCTCAGGTGAAGCAACTGAAAACACCCTGTCGTAAGATAACTCAGACACTAAAATGGTACACATGTTTTGCATCAATAGAAATCCAAGACATAAAAATTCTCAAACTGAATTACTAAAACAGCACATCACACCACACGAACAGTGAACGCATTGCAAAATATTAAAATGCACCAACATCCTCTTCGACAAGGAGCAATGAGCAATATCAAGACGAAACAGCAGCCTGAATCATGGCTTACCTTTGCTCATAATTTAGCGCTTCCCACTTACTGGATAGGAACAACTAAACAACCATCACAACAAAAAGAAAATGTGGTGCTGCAATTATTTGTAACTTGGTTTTTAACAGGACAAAACCAAGTTGAAGCAGGCAGCCTGACCACACACTCTTTGCCAAAACAAGAAAAAATCATGCAGGTCTAATTACTTTCAAGATACAAAGCAGCATGCACAACACAATTCTAGCTGGAACAAGCAAAACAACACCAAACACCAGGGTTCTCCTTACAAAAGAAAATCACTAATTCAAATAAAAATCCAACTAGCTAAGGGACTGAAGATCAGCTATAAAGAACCAAAAGTAACACGAAAATAAGCTCAAGCAACAATATCATCATAATTAACTACCAAATTAAAAGTCAGATGATCTTAGAGCTACGCCAAAGCAGCTGTTGGTTGGCCTCTGGGAGTGGATGAACTTGTACCATCATTAACTATTGTGTTCCTCTTTAAAAATGACAATTCAATAGTACCAACTCCATCTTTTAAGCTCCAGGCATCGTTTGGTCGAGACATAAAATTATTTATTCAAAGAGTAAGTTCCCATCCCAAGATTGCAAATGCACTATCAACTCAAAATACAACAGCAAACATAAAACAAGACAAGGAGACAAAAACAAAAAGAATCCAAACTACAAAGTACAATAAATCAGACCAACTAAACCTTTAAGCTCAATCCAGCACTAATCAAGTTATCAGGATATGAATGACTTTCTGCAACTCTTACATGTAACAATGTAAGCTGTTTGGAGGCCAAGAACGTCACCGTTTACGGCAACTTCTCCTTGACGTTTGTCAAAGTAAGCAGCTTGAGCAAGCTAAATGAACATCCTACGGAACCAAGGATCCAAACCCAAGATGCACTTCAGTGCTTCGTCAGTCCAATTCAATTCCATAAGGCCTCTAACAGCCCACATGACTATGGAACTAATACAACAGTTTTGCAACTCCAAGCAGCTGCTTGACTTTATAACAGTCTAGTCACAGAACAAGGGTACTCAATTTATTATTTAAACCTTGTCAATAGTAGAAGAAAAAGAAAAAAAAATCAATTTACTTTGAGACAAGCACAATGCAACATAACTATGATACATATACGAAAAATCTCTGAAGTAGCCAAGTAAACCTTTTGATGAAACAGAAACTCAGTCAAAGTAGTACATGCAAGCGAACCCCAAGATACATAGGACTGAGGCTAAGTTGTTTTCAGGAGTGGCAAGACTTGTTGAAAGAACTCCGAAGACCATGTAGTCTCGTGACAGCTAAAACCCACAATTAAGTAAAACAGGACAAGCAAACATGGACCAAAACATGGACCAAAACAAAAAGAAGTTCATATTTTGGTCCATGTCATGACTATGGTTTTGATGTGTTATTGTGTTGGCCGTCATACACCTACAATGCAAGTATGCAACCATCCTCCTTTATCTAGGTTTGGGACCAATATTCCTCATAGGCAGAGTAAAATACAGATATAAAAACTGGTTAATTTTTGCAAGAGTGAATATGTTCTCAACATTCCTACTATTGAAAGAGTAGTTGGTCGACATTTCAAACATAAAAAAACTGAAGTTTTAGTAGATCCAGCTAAACAATTACAAACACGCATGTACTTGACATACAACTCAAGAACATTACCAGAGTGGATTGCGCCCCATCAACACTCAAGTTTGCACATAACCACGATAATTTCTCCTATCCAGATGGTAGAAAAGTTTTCAAATTCATTGTAAAGTCAAATTACTTTTTTTAACATTAGTGACGTACGATTCCTAAAAAGGGCACAAAAGCTTAACTCACAAAGGACTTTGACAAGTAAGATATTTTTGGGAACCTCTGATATCCAATTATTCAGGAACGAAACAGATAGAAGGAGAGATTGAGGGAATAAGACACATTACAGAGAAGGGTTGGGGGGGGGGGAATTTGGGGCAACAGACAGATAGTCAAACACTGACAACAATAATGGAGAACTCAAGTATCCCTCAGAAATGCCTAGTTTCCACAAGGTGCCATGAAAAACAGATTTCCTCAACCTCTGGAGTCAGAGGGAGCCTCATGTCTCCTTGACAAGTGTACAAACAATCTCAGTTTACTAAATCATTCATCACTGGGATAAAATACAGAATTAGGAGTTCAGACTTCAGATACAACATGCTGAATAGTGAGGCATTCCCAGTATAAACTTTAATAGAAAATATAGCTTTGGCAGTGAAATTATTCAGTGGGAGGGCGACGCCTTGACTATTGTAGAAACGGAAAGACATGTTACATGTAAACCTACAACCAAAAAAAATAACTACGAAAAGGTTCTTACAAAGTAATGAAATTTCTCTTTTCTTCTTTCCAAATCAAGAGGTGAACCATAGTTATTTTAAAATTCATTTAAACTAACACCCAATGTATCAAAGAGATATGTTTCTCTCCGGCTCGAATCCATGTTACACAGAAAGCAAGTAGCAAGCACATGTATGCAAAATCTCAAGCGGCAAGGGGCAAGAGTAACTTTTTCCTTGGTCCTTGGATATAAATTAGGTTGGTAAAACAAGTGGCAAGAGTAGCTTTTCCAATGGATGGAATGGTTAAATAAGACAAAGATCAGTAGATCTTCAGTACTGCACTACAGAATTGCTGTATATGACGCAAATATGTGGACATCAGAACAGCTAAATACTACGACACTAATAGTGGACCTCAAATAAAACACACGTCCACAAGTAGGACAAACACCAATAAACGTACAACACCTAAGAGAGTCAAACCTGAAATAACCCTCGGTAAAAGTTCCTGCATTTGTGCATTTGCATTTTACCAACAACAACAACAACCGAGTGTAAATCTCCATTCAATGGGGGTGCTCGAGGGTCGGGATGTACGCAACCTTACCCCTGTTTTCTAAAACAGAGAGGTTGTTTCCGAGATTGACCCTAAACGCATTGCATTGAAGTCTTGACTTCCAACAACTTCACTAAAAATAAGAAGTACTGGTAGGTTTTCTTAGCCATTTTGTTATAGTCCATAATCACCTAGAGTTGAAAGATAGAGATAATTCTTTCAACTTCATAGGCACTGGACCTATGACACAAATCAAGTGCTTGGCAATATCGATGATTTAGATTTAGATTTAGATTAAGATTTCAGTGAAATCCATCAGTAGTTTAAAAGATAGATGGCAAGTGAATTTGAAATGCAGAAGAAAAATTCATCATTTCTGAAATCCCATCCAAACCTCCCTTGCCTTCCCCTACCTCCACTCCCTCTGCAGTCTGCTCTCATTTACCATGAAAAAAAATAATTTTACGGGTTTTAGACTTGCAGAGAGAAGCAAAGTTGTGGCTAACTGGCTATCTATTATTAATAACATCACCTACATCGATGATAATAAGGAGAAAAATATGGCACTTGAGGTGGTGACTATGCATAGTGTCAATGGAGGAGAGAGAGAAAAAAAAAGACCACCAAATTTATCTTTTTCAGCTTTATAAAATCCCACATTTGAAATCTCATCGTTTCCAGAATGAGCATCAGGACTGCAACAATGCTTTACTCTTTACCAAAACAACAGCCCATATACTGAGAAAGTTGCTGTATTTGGTGAAATAATGCATTGCCTCTATATATCTGAAAAGCCAATGCAACTCCTCAATCAAGAAAATCGATCATACAGCAAACAAACGAGAAAAAAGATCAAAAGAAGTACAAAAAGCTCCCCAACTACTGTATTCACAGAATGGGTTTTGCCAGCAAAAGCCACAGAGAGAACAAGAACGGCAATGATGAACCCACACTAACAGCTGAAACCACAAGAAAAGCCATCCCACATTCATGGAACCAGAATTTGGAGGCAAAACAGAAAGCATAACCATCACGTACGATTTAACATGAAGCAGAAATCAAAGATTATCCAAAATATACCCAAGTGACATAAGATCACCAATTCACCAGCACATCTCACTCCATGATTGAAACAAGTTTCCTGGAAAATACAGAATGCACCAGGATACCTAAGACAAGAGGAACTAGAAGAAAAGAGGACCTACAAAAAAGTGTTGAACTGCCTTGAGAACAGCGTCAAGTGGACAGTGCAAACATGTTTCAAACATGCACCAACCATGTTTCCTTCAGAATAATTGAATAGAAGTGCAAACAACCAGCTCAGAATGATCTGACCAACGCATAGAAAACTGAAGCATTTCACAAACCAATAACACAAGATACCAGGTTTGGCTTTCAAATAGGTTCTACAACAGAAACAGAAGTTTCAATAGCTCATTGCTAACAGAAATCCACCAGATACAACAGGCAAAGCCATTGGACACACCGAATTGTAAGAAAAATGGGGCTTTGCTTGGTTGTAATGGGTATGGGTTTGAGGAATGGGTATCATTCCTATATACCACAATTCTTAATCTCATACCCATTCCCCAAACACCCAGACCCTCAAACCCCAACACGCCTGTAGAAAGACGAAACAGCAGCCTTGCTTCATTCTGTAAAATAACTAAGGATGAGTTCGATTGAATTTATGCATGACTAACCTTTTCTTTTTTTTGAAGGCTACTAACCAAGTTGAAGCAGCTCCCATACACTCTTCGCCAAACCAAGCAAAAAAAAAAGCAGGCCTTACCACTTTCAATATATAAAATGCAGCATATGGGACACATTCCAGCTGCAACGACCAAATAATCACCATTCACCAAACACCGAAAATCTCCACGTAGAAGAAAAATGCTAATTAGATTGACGGCAATTACTAATTACACCAAAACTGAGTACATGTCGTTTAGGAGGGATAAGGAGAAGAAGGTGCTATGGCAAAGTGCATTGATGGCAATACTTAGGAGTATTTGGCTTGAATGGAATGCAACCCCGAGTCTAATAGGACTTGGGCTATGTTGTTGACCCAGATGGTAAAGCTCAATGAAACAACTCTGAAAATCATGCAGTCTTTTCTC
>ONZK01002822.1:0-23032 GCA_900322385.1 Pharnaceum exiguum | reverse complement strand
AGAAATTTGATCATGCACGAATTTGAGCTTCACTTATTGTTGAGATTTATATAATGATATGTTTGGTACTGAATCATCAAAAAATAACATAAAGACCTATGTTTCTAATATTTTTTTTGAATATACCCCGTGCATCGCACGGGATTCAAACTAGTTAGTTATGTGCCTATGTCCAAACAGAAACTATGTTGGTATTTGATGTTACACTGCACAAATTGTATATGGTGGTCTTTTATAACTATTTATGGTGATATGCTAGTTGTGCAGATGGTGGAGGGATGTAAAAATACAAATTAGGGTATTCTAGAATTTGTGATTTCTTTTTTCCTTCTCATTTTTTGTCTCTTACAAAAACGTATATAAGCATGTGTATCGTATTTTTAAAAGTGTATGAATATGTTCCATATTTAGAGATTATCTTATTTTTTAGTCATAATTTTAATATTATTTTGTCTAATTTGTTTTCCTCAAAAAATAAAAGGGATGTTAATTGCTTATTATAGATAACTTAAGGAGCCAATTTAATTTGCTACAAGAAAAAGGCAAAATAGCTCAAAATAATCCCTACTTGGGGCGATTTGCCCAGAATAATCCATACTTGGAAAATAGCCGGTGATAATCCTTACTTGGGTGTTAGTAGACGTGAATAATCCCTACTTGAGAAAATAGCTGAACAGATAACGGAGTTAACTATTCCGTTAAATTATTATATTTTTTAATATAATTTTTTATATTCAACCAAAAAACCCTGTAAAATCCTATTAATATTTTACAAGCACAATTAGACCTACAATCGGGTGATTAAGTCGAGTATTGGGTTCAGTTTTTTCGGGTTCGGTCATTTCGGTTTTCAGAGTTTTGGGTCGCAACGGGTCCGGGTTGGATTTGCACAATTTATTTTAAGTTTTTTTATAAGTCAAAATCGTGATATGTACATTTATGAATATTTTATTAGACAATCGGGTCGTGTCAGGTCAAACCCAGACTTTACCGGGTTTTTCGAGTACAATCACTATTGGGTTCGGATCGGGTTTTTGTGTTTGAAACCCATTTTTTTCGGGTTGGTTATAGGTGTGTTTCGAGTTGGGTAAAATATGCCAGGTCTAGACAAACGGGTAGTTTCGATCAAGTCTGGAGAGGGAACGGAAGATATTGGATTCCAAAAACAGTGGGAAGAGAGCGTGATCAGAGAGAGAGGATTATTGTGGTAAGACCCGCATGAATTTACCCGACTTAGAAAAATTAGGTTACCGAACACGAAAAACACGACCTGAACTCGAAATTGAATATTCGCAAATGTTCATTTTACAATTTTATTTATAACAAATTACAATAATAATTTATTTTTAGAAAAGTGAAAATAATCATTAAATTTTAATAAAAATATTTTTTTAAAAAATATATTTTTATCCAACGAAACAAAATGTCAAAGCTGACACGAAAATATCAAACTCCAAAAAAAACTAAACCCGAAACAATCGAACCTGAAACCCGACCGACCTACCCGATTGTTAGGTCTAATTGTGGTTGTAAAATATTAAAAGGATTTATATGTTTTTTTTGGTTGAATATAAAGAATCATATCAAAAAATAATAATAAATATTTAACGAAAAAGTTAAATCCGTTATCGGTTCGTCTATTTTGTCGAGTATGGATTATCCACGACTACTAACACCCAAGTAGGGATTATCCCCGCCTATTTTTCAAGTAGGGATATGATTATTGTGGGCAAATCGTCCCAAGTAGGGATTATTCTGGGCAATTTTGCCCAAGAAAAACATAAGGCTTCTAATTGCACGATAAGGTAAACGTAAGGAGTCTATTTGCTACTTCCCCGCAAAAAAATTGTGTAAACCCGTTTTATATGTATGGGACTTGATGTTAATAACCCCTCGTCTACTATATAATGAAGTCTCGACTACTATATAATGACACATCGGCCACACAATAATGACCCATGTTATCCAGTCTCATCTATGAAATGGGTTCATACAAATTTTTCTATGAAAAATTAGTGGCATATTTCTATGGATGAAAGAAGATATTGCTTCAATAAAAATAAAAAAAATAAAAAACAAAAAAGCTACTACCTCCATTTTTTTGTTGTTATAAATAAGTTGGAAATAGAGTTTCTTTATTTAAATGTTGGATTTTATTAAAGGTTTGGATAATCGTATGGGTATTATTTCTTTTGTGATCGAATTCGATTAAGGTTAAGGTTAAGGTTGAAAGCAATGGCTAGAGCGTATATCTTCTCCATTACCCAAAAATAATGGAGTTGCCAATACCCATTCAAAATAGTGACATGTGTTCTCATTTAAATTAACGGTGAGCATCATTTCTTTATTTTTAGACTTTATTTTACTATTATGTCACCCAACCCCAGCAACCTTTCAGCCTTCTCCGCCATTTTTTTCACCGTCACTAGCCTATATAGGTTTTCTAGAGGCTTATCATGCTTTGTTCGGAGCCTCCGAATTTGAACCGGCCAATTGTGACATACAGAGAAATTCAAACATGTTGAGGAATTTTTTTCTCTTTATAAAATGAGACATCGTTTTGATCCCTTATAACTAGAATCACCTCAAAAATGCGAGGAAAGTTCTAGAGACACTGACATGATTGGAGATTCAATACAGAATGATGATGGTGCTATGGACATAGAAGTAGGTGTAGTGGGTCAAAATAGTGGTATATGCCGGCTGCTAGTGCTGCAGACGTTTATTATGATGAAATAAGTTACAATGCAACGGAAAGGGTATAGGTTGTAGATATGAAATTCATGTCTGGATTTGTTTTCTTTTTGTAGTAACCAAGTGTAAAGGTACTCACCTTCGAATCGTACCTCATACATATGAGAGTTTACTTCAAGATCAGGACATCTCTTATTAGCATCCTAGGCTACTTCAATTGTTCGTGCTTATTGGCACAACAAGATGGAGGGCAAATCAGTTCTCGCGGCTGATAGACAAGTTTGAACTTTTTCAAATCAAGATCGTGTTGATTCAGTTGCGTCCTTAAAAACCAACAATCCTACAGAGTTGTTTGGAGGCTCTCTTGAACAAGTAGCTAATGGAATTGAAGAATTTCAAAGCATCTTTAGTCTTGTGGACACTAATATGGATATTTGTCACATCATAAACGTGGTTGTTGATGAGAATTGTGAATTGTGGCAGTGGTAGTACAGTCAAAGATTGGATCTTTTATTTGTGTTTTAAGTTCTACTATTTTTTGTGCAGTTGGGGAAGTAAGCACTCTGGTCAAAAGGGTTAGGTACATGACACTTCCTCATTTTTATTTTTCATTTATTGTATCCTTTTTCAAAATAAATAAACAAATATTTGATACAACAACAACAGTCCCAATATTATCCCATCTAAGATAGGGTACTGAGGGAGACTGATGTAGGCAGCCTTATCCCGATTTAAAAATCGGGAGACTGTTTCCAGAATGACCCACTTAGTACCTTTATGAGAAATCTCTTAGTATCTGCAATAGAACCAAAAATCGTTAAAAACCAATGTGCCAATTAAAACAAATGTTCCTGCAAGGAGAAAATCGTTAGATACAAATATACCCGTAAAACATTTGGACCTGCAGTGAACAGTCGTTAGTGGTCACCATAACCGCAAAAAAAGTCGCGTATACCTGCCAAGCCTACGAAACGCATAAGTAAAGCACCTGTAAGAACACAAAAATTTGCAGACAATACAACTACCACCATATAAGTGCGAACACAATATGCACAACAAAAATATTAGACTCACCAAGTCCTCATAGGCTAACACTACACCCTATCCTCACAGGACTAACACCCTACTCTAACAGTCTAGTACCCTAATCCTCGTCCTCCAAGAACTCCTATCTAAGGCCATGTCCTCGCTAAGTGATAAGCTAGTCATATCATGTCTAATACATTCTCCCCAACTCTTCTTCGGCCCGCCTCTCCGTCGAAACCCACTCAGATCCATACTCTCGCACCTACGCACCGGTGCATTCGTGCCTCTCCTCCTGACGTGTCCAACCATCGCAGCTTGGTCTCTCGCATCTTCTCCACGAATGCAACTACTCCCAGCTTTACCCTAACCACTTCATTTCTAATCTTGTCCAGCCTAGTGAAACCGCACATCTAGTGCAACATCCGAATCTCTGATGAAAAGATATATGGTTGTCGACTTGTAGACTCGGGTCAGGATGTACGCAACTTTAGGTGATTATGGACTATAGCAAAATGGCTATCAAATCTTCCAATACTTCTTATTTTTGGTGAAGTTGTTGGAAGTCAATACTTCAATGCAGCAATTGGTCAATCTCGGAAACAAACTCTCTGTTTTCTTAAACAGGGGTAAGGTTGCGTACATCCTGACGCGAGTACCCCAATTTAATGGGGATTTACACTCGATTGTTGTTGTTGTTGTAGACTTGTAGACAAGAGTGGACCGATATGGTTGTAAGTTGTAACACTTGTAAGAATCGACATGACTGATGACTACATTGAACACGTATCCAGCCCAAGACCCAGCAAACCTTTACAGCCCAAGACCCAAAAAACAGACACGTTTTAAATAATTAAAAACGTTTTGACCTTTCCCTCCAAAAAAAATCCCCTCGAAATTCAACCCTGGAACATTTCCCAATAGTCCCTCCCTCCCTCCAAAATTTTCAATTCAAACGCTCCTTTTCAAAATCACCAAACCTTCCTCAGCACACTTTCCATCCTACTTGTACATACAGAATACATTCCCCTCCTTTCTTCCTTCTTCTATTTAATTCAAACTCCCATCTTTCCCCGCTCTCACCAAACCAAACCCACTCACTCTTCCATTTCTCTCTATCTCCTCTTCCATTTCTCTCTATCTCCTCTTCCTTTCAATTCCCAATCTTACCCCTCACATACAATGACTTCCTCCTTCGCTCTCACCCCCTGTTCCAACAACATGGGCCCCACAACTCCTCGCTCTGTTGGAGAGATCCATGTCATCGTGGGCCCCATGTTTGCTGGCAAGACCACGGCTCTCCTTCGCCGCATCAAAGCCGAAATCTCCACTGGCAGGTATTATTATTACCGTCTCATGTTAGTCATCACGTTTAGAATATGACCAAGTTATAATAATGATAATACTAAGGCTTGTTTTTAAATTGTAAAAACTCAGAAATGTGGCAATGATAAAGTCGAGCAAGGACAACAGATACGCGACAGATTCAGTGGTGTCACACGACGGGGTGAAATTCCCATGTTGGGCTTTGCCAGATCTGTCTTCTTTTAAGCAACAATTTGGCACTGATGCTTATGACAAGGTAAACCATAAACCTCTCTGTTACACACACATTGTCTGATAATAGCGTTGACTTATTGTTGTAGAATATTGATTGATTGATATCTTATTATCATAGAAAAAATAATGTACTCATGATATGCGATACTCACAATTTATAATTAAAGACACAGAACGATGTGGGATTATTACATTTTAATAATTTTGGTTGGTCTGAATTTCAATTCCACTATCTGCTACTACGTATTTTTGTTTTATGTTGTCTAAACGCCTCTGATCTGATAATTCAAATTGAGTGTTCGTTAAGAAGTCAATAGTATAGATAAGCATTGTAAATTGTAATTGGGGGAAGACTTTTTTTTCTTCCCTTTTTGGTTGTTGTAGAAGGGTGGATGTAGTTGAGTTTTTACCATTTGATCTTGTTTGTTGTCAAGGCGAAAATGTACATTTGTCTCCTGGGCCATTGTTATGCACTTGCAGTAATTTAGCAGAGTTAAACAAGTTCAATTATCCAAAAAGGTTATAACTTTAATTAAAGGCATTATGATGACTAGGTGAAGCTGTGGAGATTTTATGTTGTCTGAAGTGGCTTGAGAAGTAAAACACCAAGTGATAATATTTTCACTGCTTTAGACATATTAGTGGCTCTGTATGATGATGTTTGGGAATTAGACCATATGTTGTACTGCTATGTAAGATTGGTCATTGAATGAAACTTTTGTGGCAGGTGGATGTGATTGGAATTGACGAGGCCCAATTCTTCGGCGACCTCTACGAGTTCTGCTCCAATGCTGCTGATTGTGATGGGAAAATTGTTATAATTGCAGGCCTCGATGGTGACTACTTGAGGTTGATCTAAATATCCGACACTCTCGCTTGTTGTTAACTTTGAGTTTTTGGTCACCATTAGGTTTTTCGGTTTTAATTCTGAAACTGAATGTTAGTTTTTGAATGTTTACTAATTGTAGGAGGAGCTTTGGGTCAGTGCTAGACGTGATACCAATAGCAGACACAGTAACAAAGCTGACAGCCCGGTGTGAGTTCTGTGGAAAGCGAGCATTCTTCACCTTAAGAAAGACAGAGGATACGAAGACAGAGTTGATCGGTGGAGCTGAGGCGTACATGCCTGTCTGCCGTCAGCACTATGTCAACGGTCAAGCGGTTATTGGGGCTGCAAGGACTGTACTTGAATCTAGTAAAGCCATGGTTCAGAAGGAAGTTCTGCTAGTGGAGGCTACAGCTTGTGTCTCCTAAATTGTGGTCGATCGGCTTTCCGGTGTCTTCCTAACCTAATAACTGAATTGCGGATCCTAATAGTAGTTCATTTGTAACAGCTTGTTATGATATAAAAGTGCTTTTCTGTTTGTATATAGATGCTGCACTACTGTTGTCATAGTAGTACTACCTCATATTATGCAGCTTAAGTTGTGTTTTCGGTGTAAGCCTGATAGACTCCCTTGTTCAATAAAGTATATGGTTGCAATACAAAAGTTCGTTTTTATGCATTACTGTTGTTTCATCTGTTTAGTTCGTGTGGCTGATTGTAAGATGGAGGAACACTCGGCTTATAGAAGACCTCGGTTTTCTGTTCTGAAACTTTTATTATGCATTACTCAAGTTCCTCAATGCAGCATTTAGATTATGGTATTTTTTTTTGTTTACACTATTATTGCCACATTTTATGAACTAAGGGCACTTCTACTGAAGATAAAATGTGGAACATTATAAACTACTGCATCTATGTGCAGAAGGCCATAAGCTGCAATGTTTAAGACTTTAAGCTACAAACTTTCTTCCCATAATGATGAAGTTAAACCTTTATTCTCTTCTTTGTTTCCAGTGTCCTTTGGATTTGGCGCAAAATCACAGACAGCATCATAAAGGCGAACCAAAGACAGCAAGGTATAGAGTGTGATGATGTATATCTTCTGCCAAGAGAGAGCTCCAAGCCCCCAAGCATATTGAGGCCAAGGCATAATAGCCTAGGCTTGGGAGTCACTAATTATAAATGAATCCTACTCTCCCATACTGTATGACTTTTACTTTATTAGTAATGAACTGTAGAGATAAGCTGAAAATTTGGATATTTTATGAGACATAGAAAACTAAGTGCTCATATGAGCTGTGTTGTGAATTTGAAGGATTCGATATGCTGCTTTATATAATCGACAATGGGTTTCTCTTCACGAAGTTACCTTGCAGTAGTTGAAACATTTTGTGGCAGCTAGCTTGATGTGATTTCAACGAGGCCAATTTTTAGAGGACCTCTATGAGTCATACACTTATACCTTGTGCTGCAAGGCTGCTGGCTCTGGCAGAAAGCCAAAAACTGTTATCATCTCAGGTCTTTCTGGTGATTACTTGAGTTTCAGTTCCGAGTGCAATTCAGAACTTAATCTGTCTCAGTGAACTGAGTGCGATTCAGTTCTGGTTAATCTTAATCTGTTTACAAACTTCAGCATTTTTTCCTGGTGGTCACTTCAGCAGCATCTTCAGCATTTTTTTCTGGTGAAGCAGAAAGCCAAAAAGCTGTTATCATCGCAGGTCTTTCTGGTGATTACTTGAGTATTCAGTTCCGAGCGCAATTCAGAACCTAATCTGCCTCTCAGTGAACTGAATGCAAGTTAGCTCAGTTTAATCTTAATCTGTTCACAAACTTCAGCATTTTTTTCTGGTGATCACTTTAGCAGAGACTTCGGCATTCTTTTCTGGTGATGCAGAAAGCCAAAAAAGTTTATCATCGCAGGTCTTTCTGGTAATTACTTCAGTATTCATTTCCAAGTGCAATTCAGAACTTAATCTGCCTCTAAGTGAACTGAATGCAATTCAGCTCTGTTTAATCTTAATCTGTTTACAAACTTCAGTATTTTTTTCCTAACCTTTTTTTTTTAAAATTTGTTGTAATCAACTTGAACTTCTATTGCTGGTTAATCCAAAAAAGTTCTATTGCTGAGTTGCAGGAGCCTAGAGGCTGGAGGGGTTATGGGTCTGTGGCTGATGAGACACCAATAATAGACAATTAGAAACTGCAACAAAGCTGAGAGCTAGGTGTGACCGTGTGATCTATAGTATACTTCACCCTCTGGAAGATGGAGGAAGACACACTGAACTGACTGGCCATACTGAGGCCTAACTGACACATGGTCAAGCAGTCATAGGAGGCGCTCCAGCTGTGTTCTAGGTATGTAAAGTAGTAATTCAGGTTAAGGAGTGTTTTTTAGAATGTGAAGAAGCTTTGCAGATTGTTGTTGACCGTGTTTTGTGGTTCTGAACTTCTGTTCTAAATGTATTATGCAGTAGCCAACCCATCTAGATTACTAAATAAAAGTAGAGAATTATTAAACATCTACTTGTGATGACAAAAATAAATTAAAATTTGCATTCAAAATAAATAATAATGTAAAAGTACATGGCTACCTATCTACTAGCTAGTCTCGTTCGACAACAAAATAACAGACAACAAAAATAAGCTGTGAAGAAACACCAAGCCTATTGCAGAATGCAGACCTCGTTTTACTGTTCTGAAACCTGTATCATGCTTACACAATTACCAATTTCTCCTCAAAGCAGCATTTAGATTATGGTCTTCATTTTTTTTGTTTACACTATTGCTAGTTTACTACTTATTATTATGCATCAAGGCACTTCTACTGTCGATAAAATGTAGAACATTCTAAACTACTTCATCTATGAACAGTAGGCCAGAAGCGGTAACCTCTGATCTAAATACTTTGTTCCTATGATGAAGTTAACCTTTATTCTCTTTTCCGTTTTCTGTGTCCTTTGGATTTGGCTCACAATTACAGATAGCATCATACTGAGGCAAACCGAAGACAGCAAGGTATACTGCGTGCGATGTATATCTTCCGACAAGAGAACACTACAAGCATCCTGAGGCCCAAGCATAGGTTAGGCTTGGGAGTCCACATATTAAAATTGAATCCTACAACTCTATCACATACTGTAAGAGGGAGGGTGATACACATACACCAATCAGGTATGTTGTGAATTTGAAGGATTTGATATACTTGCTATATATAATGCACATCAATGAGGCAGAAATTTTCGAGGACCTCTGTGAGTCATACCCTTCTGCTGCAAGGCTCCTGACTCTGATGCAGAAAGCCAAAAACTGTTATCATCGCAGGTCTTCCCTGTTGATTACTTCAGTATTCAGTTCCGAGTGCAATTCAGTTCTGCTTAACCTTGATCTGTTGACAAACTTCAGTTTTATTTTAATTGTTGTCAAGGAACTGTCGACTTGAACCTCTGCAACAGAGTTTTCTGTTGCTATATTTCAGTTATTTAAGTGATGAAATAATAGAATAAACATACAACAACAATAAACTTAAGTAGAGAATTTGTAAACATCAACTTTGATGAATTAAATTTGCATTCAGAAAAAAATAGTAGTAATGTAAAACTACAT
Source organism: Pharnaceum exiguum (assembly GCA_900322385.1). Classification (NCBI taxonomy): domain Eukaryota; kingdom Viridiplantae; phylum Streptophyta; class Magnoliopsida; order Caryophyllales; family Molluginaceae; genus Pharnaceum; species Pharnaceum exiguum. The sequence continues at coordinate 13,326 of ONZK01002822.1, read as the reverse complement.
GGCTACATGCTAGTCTCATTCGACATCAAATAGAAGACAACAAAACTTTCAAAACACCCCCACCCTCTTTTTTTTTTTGATTTTTTTTTATAGAAAAAACTAACACTAAACAATCTCTGCTGGTACTTGTGTAGAGGTTTTAGACTTTTCGTTCTTCCCTTCTTGCATGAGGATTAGTGGGAATGATAGAACCCAAAGCGAGCCAATGACAACAACGTAAACTATGTATAGTGTCTTCAACAAAGAGGAAGCTCCAATCATTCCAAGACCCAAGAAGACGTTAGCCGAACCTAGCACTAGAGTACTATACCCTACAATGTAGTGGCAGGCTTCCCACAAGGGCCTCATCTTGTCCTGCTTACCCGGCCTTGCATACCCAAGAATAAATTGCAGGATAGAACAGAAGAGGATGGTGAGCCCTATGATAAAGTGAGGTCCATAGTTGAGTGATTTTGCGACCAAGACCAAGCCAATTCCTAAACCAGCCAATCCCAAGAGGCAGCCCGTGATCTGAAATATCAGATGAAGCATAAACCACCAAGCCCGAGCTCCCAGACATGGGAAGGCTGGAGTTTCCTTAGCTATGAAAGGTAAACGCTTACAGTTCTTGTACCTAGACATCAATACCCCAAGAGGCATCAAGATTCCAAAGCCTAAGGTGCAAAGTATCCCATGAACATTCTTTAGCATATTCCTTTTCGTCAACCCTCCTGAGGGGGCAGCAGCTATGGCAGTCCCAGAGGCGAAATCAACTTGCCCTACAGAATTGACATTAGCACCATCAAACGAGTGGCGTAAAAGATGACCGTTGGCGTTAACCGGACCGACTTGCCACACGTGGTTGAGAGTGGTTTTGCCAGGAGGGAGTTGTATAGATGCATGCATAATCATCTCGTTCTCTTTTATCTCAGCAGATAAATCCCAAACTGAAAAGCTCAAAGGGCTCTCTGCAAGTCTTGTTTGGTATGAGTCTATGGAAGAAGTGTATGCACGCATAGTGCCATCTGTTTTTTGATAAGCAATCATAGCTTGTGTACCTTTCATGCCCGAACCTGTCGGGTTTAGTCCCCAAGATATCCAGCTCGGAGACGTTACTCCCGTAACCCGAAAGGCGATTGTGGCAGTACTATTGCTAGGATAGTATGTCCAATATAGGGAGGCATCAAGAGTAGGTAAATCAATGCAAGTTTTGTAGTTTCCTCCAAGTAAACCATCTTTACATGTGGATGTCGTACTTGCCAATGATGTTGGACAGCACAAAGCGAAAAGCAAGAAGCAGCTAACTGAGAGAACCGTAGACCTTCCCATGGTGTTTTTCTAGCTATGAATTGGATGAATAATTATGAAGCTTTGAAGGCCAAGACGTCTGCATATATAGGCAACATTAACCGACTATGTCAAAGAAAAAAAAAACCGTCTATGGAATTGCACTACCCCGACTTAATTAGCTTCCTTTTTTTGATGGCACCGACTTAATTATTTTCCTAATCCTATTTGAAATCCTATTTGAAATCCTATTTGAAGTCGATGTTGAAAATCACCGGCATTTGGATGTTGCTAAGGGAAGTATGGAACTTTCTGCATAGAACCCATATGTTCCTATATTATCAATTTAGCTAGCAAACTTTCATACACGATACACCGATACACGCATGCCTTATGTGTACATGTAAATAATAATTACATAGCCTAGCTTTCAGATTCTTGAACAGTCTTCTTTTTTTCAACTATAGTTCAGGAAGCACTTGGTTTCCTCTTTTGTTTTGGTCTTCCCATCAAAGTCACTCTTCGAAAGATTTTCATTAACCTGCCAGCATACTTCCTCTGTGAAGTAAAATGCACAGATCCTATGCAGCCAGTTACTTCTCCGAGTGCATTTTTTCTCTTACTGAAGGACCTCCTTTCCAATCCGAGCGGCCGAGTTCTTGGATCAGACTCTTTCTGATCAGTGCTAACTTTTTGTGACCGAAGGCTTTTCTTAAGCGAAAGGAGTTCCTGTTCGAGATTCTGAATTCTGAAACTAGTGGACTCGTACTCTTTTCTAGCTATTTCATCATCAGTCTTCTGCAGGGCTATTAGATCTTTATCTAACAAGCAGCCTATAGGTCTACTGATCAATTCCACAGCAGTATCTGTTAAGGGACTAACTCCTAGATTTTGGCTCTTTGAAGTAAGGTGTTGAGAGCTTGAGAGACTTCCGGAGAATTCACCAGAATATGCAAATCGGAATGACTCAGAGCAGTCTCTGAATGCTTGTTGCGTGCTGAGTTGCTGAACAAAAAGCGCTTGCACTATCAATCTGAGAGGCATAAACTCATTCTGCACTGCTTCGATACAGACCTCGTGCGATAACTTCTGACAGTTCAGGGACTTGCAGACTGAGCTTTTCTCTTCTTGTGATAGATTCGGATGGGCCTGAACAATGCGAGTTAAACAAATCATGACCAGATATTCAAGAATCAAAATCTCTACTGTGAAATATCTTGAAGTTTACATAGAAATTCAGAGGTCATTATTACATCAGGGATGAAATTAGCAAGTTTTCTATGCATTTGTCTGGCCTTCCCTTAATTCTCAGACAATAGCTCATTATCTAACGCTTTTCCATTTTTCTTTCATGATAAGAGCCGAGTTTGAAGATAGCTTTTGATAAATTTCAGACTTAAGTGGTAACTGGTAACAAACTAGATGACGTGACTTACTGACTTATAACTTCATGAAATTTTGAACAGCACAAATATCATAAATTGTATGCTGCCTAGACACTAGTACTGTTTTTTTTTTTTGAGAACCAGACACTAGTACTGTTATGATGGTATGACTTCAAACAAACATCTGCATACCTTAAGGTAATTTGTCATGGCTCGATAGAGGTGGTCATGGATCATCCTGTAGGATGCTGGCATTATCTCAATTAGGTTCATGAATCTCTTGGGCTCCATACTCGGGTCACGAGCTACCTTACAAAGATACATATCCCATAACTCAGCCACAATTGTGCAGCCAGTTGGGGGGCCTTGTTCTGTTTCCACGTTGAGTGAAATGTAGGATGAAACTATGATTTCCATTATACTCAGTTCCAAACTGGAAGAGAGTGACTGATGTTCATTTGTATTTCGAGGAAGAAGAAAGTCTTGTACATGAGCTAATGGCAGTAGCTGTACAATCTGCTCCTGCAGCTTTACCCTGCCTTCACTTGTTGCACCAGTCTCAAGTGATTTTCCTAACAAAGCAAAGTAGAACCCTACTGGAAGCACTCTACTTGCTTTTTCTCTGTCAGGCAATAAGTCGAGAATTCCTTGTAACATCTCTTTTGCCTTTTCAGCAGTGCTTTCATCAGTATCATTTCCATTGTCATCACATAAGCACTCCCAAAATTGGCGCGATTTTTTTGTCAGCACCCACTTGTTAGCATAGAAAAGAATGATAGGACTGACAAATTTCTCCCTCATTCCTTGCCTTCGTAAGGACCCAACCACCCTTTTGAAGAATGCAAATGGCAAAGCAATAAGATCTTTGATCCAAAGATCTTGAGATACGATCTCCTTTACGGCATCAGAACTCCAAGGCTGGCTAGCTAGTTGTTCCAAGGAGACAACCGGCCGCTCTCTTTTTCTTTCAGGGTCAAGAATCTCCATGCAAGCCATAAAGGCTAGAGACTCTATACAACGGCTAACTATAAGAAGTTCTTCTGACCAAGGAAGTAAGGTTTGGCATTTTTGGAGAACAATGAGGGTATCATCCCAACTTTGTAACACCACTTGGTTCAAATACAGGTCAGTCCGCTCGCATAAGTTGTGAGAGCTGTAGGCTTCTGTCATTTCAAGGAATTCAGCAGCGCAACGAAGGGATACAACATTGAAGGGGTCGATGAAGGTGGAGGAACCATATATGAAGAGGGCAATCATCTCAAATGTCTCTGACCCTCCTGGAAAATTCGGTGGAAGATCAACTTCTTGCCAGTCATCCAATTGCTTTTTGAAGTATCCACTTTTCGCCATCAGAGGAAACTTCAAGTAAGAAAAGAACAGGATCATAAACAAAGATTGTCAGAAGCCAATTTGGGAACTATTTTCCTCCTCCCCTGGCATAAGTATAATCATAGGCTGTGAAAAGGTGTTGGCATCATTACCTTGTGTAAATTGAAGGATTTTTCGGCCACACGAACACGGACAGTGACAGGTAGGCCTGTCTCTTGACTCCTGCAGCCAGAATTACATGAAAAATATGTGAATGTAGCTAAGCAAGAATACATGGAAAATGAAAAAAAGAAGCAGCAGTAAGTTAAAGTTTAAAGCATTTTCCCTCACCATGATATAATCTTTATCTTGAGGAGGGCACTGAGATTAGGAGACGAGTAAGGGCTTGAGAGGATAGAAGACTCTTTATGAGGGCTCAAAGCTTCCATGACTAGCTACAAAATGAAACCAAGACTACAAGGTACAGTGTGTGTACATACAAGTCAGAGCAAGATCATGTAAAGACGAATAATTGTAGTGGTGTAAATGTCAAAAGTCCCTGGAAATATTTGTCTCTGATGTGTCCATATATTCCCATGAAATAATGCACAACGTACACATCTCATTTGCCCAAAATTAAAAAAAACTAAAAACCTTCTGGGATTGAGGGAAACCAGGAGTGACTTAGTAAGGAGAATGAAACGGCAAAAAGAGGTGGTTTTGAGTTTTGACAACAATTTCTTTTGTTTTTTGAGACCTTATTATACAATTATACTAACTATACTAGTCAAGTACCACACGAGGGGCTACAAACTTCTAAATTCTAATCCTAATTTTAAGGCTTCAAAGGCGTTCTCGAGTATTGGAAGTGTGAAACCTTGAGTCTTCCCTTTCCTTCTCCATTGCCTTGGGACAAACTAATTAACACTTGTACTTCACTCATCTTCCTCTATTCATCCTTAGCTTACTTTATATCGTTCTTGCTAATTGTGAATTAAGCATTGTGGAACAAATAATAAGACACCCGAGCTTATATATATTTGACCCGGCCGTGTGTCTTACCATTTCTCAACGTCGTACTGCTGAAGCTAGAGTTGCACGTGCACTTGGTCTTGGATGATATGTAATCATGTTATTACATTGAGTTTTTGCAAATCCAACAAATATTCATTATTCTGATAGAATTTTCGCGTTAATTTGTACTTCTAGAGTCCCTACATTCCACGAAAATATTTACGTTCTTTTTTCACAGTTCCACTAAAATGTTACAATAGCTAAGCTAGTGTACATCAAGTGTACACAGTGTACGTACTGTTGAAAAGTTTCTTCCTTTTTTCTTTATTTGAAGACTTCGACTTTGAGTTTATTTGCAAATCCAACAAATTGGAAAAAAAGTGAATTGATCAGATAATCACATGTCCGGGATCAAAATCCACATCCTTAGAAATCAACCAAAGGGATTATAGAAATTAAGCACCATAGATACTACGGTCTACGGATTGGTAAGTAGTAACTAGTAACGTAAGGTAATTAACATTCCATAAAAATTAAACAAGGTAAATGAAAGTTAAGAGGAAAAGTCCGCAGTAAGTTAACTGCGTGGAATTGTAGCGATTTCAAGGCTTGACGCCCACGACGGCACGGCTACTGATTATTCGGGTATGTTATATATATGACTTTGCTTACATCTAGCAAAACTAATCAATCCCAAAAATTCAAACTCAAGATCCAATTGTGAAACCAATATATTAAACTCTCAAAAGTTGGAAGTCCGTGCTTTCCTCCTCTCCTGAAGTCCTGATGATTTCAGTGGTCAAAGCTTGGAGATTTGGTCATGCATAAAAACTGGGGTTGGCTCTCAAATCTCAACTGCAATAGCAGGTTCATTTTCTTGTAACTCAAGCAACACATTCCTTTCCCAGTTGCCAGGTTAAAGGAATTATGCTATTCACGGAATTTGGTCTTATTCCCCGTCTGGCTGACTCAAAAGTCGAATCCTATGCTATAGTTCTTGTTAATTGAATAAAGGTTTTTGTTAGAAAAAATTGAATCCTATGCCCTAGTCTGGCCCGGCCGTAATAGGTTAATGGTTACCTCTACGAAAGTGTATCAAGTAGTAACAAGTAGAGGTGACCATTTACGTATTACGGCCGAGCCAGACTAGGGTCGGCCCTCTTTTTGGTGCCCTAAAGAAAGAGCTGGACCGGCGGGGCTAATTTAAGAGTCAAAAATCCCTAATCAAATCCTCCCATTCATAGGCCGTAAGCTAAGGGTCTAAATTATATAATTATAATCGCCTTTGTTTAGTTTAAAAAAATACAATTAAGCTTAAAAATTACTTAAAAGTGTTCCAACGGGCCTCAAATGCTTAAACTATACAATTAATTTTTTTTTACTATATATGCATTGGAAGCCTAAAAGGGGCTTAAATTTTGAAGGGACAGGGCGGGCTTATTTTATAGATTTTTTTTGTAAATAGTTGCTTAGACCCTTTAGAGGGTCGGGCCAGGTGGGCGGCCCAAATTTAGTTAGCTTTAGTAAAAGTGATGGAGAAATTAAGAGCTTGTTTGTTTAGCAATCTACTATATGGGAAGTACTAAATCCCATGAATTACAAATTCTCATCTATGTTTGGTTAGCAAAAGGACATGGGAAGACACTTTCCATGGGAACTTAATTCCTCCAAAATGGAGGAACTTTCTCACCCACCCCCACCATGTTAAACACATCTCATCCAACTTCCCATGTGTTTGCACTTAATTACCATGTTTAACCAAACAATTTTACTCAATTCCTAGGAAAATCTTCATGGGCTAAAACACTTCCATAGGAATTAATCTCCTATGTCCATCCATAAAAGCTCTAAATTTAGAAAATTTAGTAATAGTAGTCATATGTAATTATTAGTTTATTTTTTCCCATGAGGATTCCTTAACCTCTTTAAGCACAAGGTTAATCCCCACTCGTGCTTCATAGTTGTCGCTGACTGGAAAGTTTGAACATGATGCGAATCAAACATAGGGCCTTATAGTAACTATATTGTCCCCACGCACACATGAATTCAGATCTTACAGCCAAAAAGGTATATGAGTAATTATTTCTTCAGTTCAACTTCTCGGTTTGATATTTCGTTTATTTGTTTATATGTTTTTAGTCCAATCCAATTTAGATAATTTTGCAAGATAAACATATATTGTTTGTTATAACTAATTCGAATTAATTTATTTTGAAAACAAAAATTAGTCGACCCTCAACGTATGAATAGATACAGGAAAATGGTGTCAGAAAAACATGTTTTCATGAGTTGGAAAATAAAATTTTGTTTGTGTGAAAAATTTATAGATCATTTTCCTTATTGGTTTTTTGTTGGATCAACACAAAGTGTTCTTGTATATGCTGTCATTGCAAACATGTATTATTTGTGGTCTTTGTGAAAACAGGTTGAGTGACTTTTCATGTTAACGATTTACAAACTTTTTGTGGCTTATCTCTTTAAAATTAATAGAACCCTTATTAATTTTAAAGAGATTAGGGAGAGTGTTCCTGTTAGATTATTAGATTTTCGACCTGGAAGGTTACCCTAGCACTTTCGCTGTCTTTGCTGAATACGTGGAAACTTAAAACAAGCTACTGTGCACGTTAGTTTCAGTACATGGATAGAAAGCATAACCACATAAGTAAATGATTGTAATTCTCTAAGAGATGACAAAATCTTCCACATGATATCCAGAATTTCAGATTTTTAATATTCAAAAACTCCAAATCTTAATTTAACAAAATTACATACTTATTAAAATATCTTTTAACAAAGATAAAATATGTTAAGTTTAACTATCTCGTGCTCAATATCTTTTAACTAGTTTGTTTATCATATGATGAATAGAAAATTTCCAATTTAGACCGATATATGCATAGACAAAGTTTTAAAATTTAAAGATATGTTAAATCTAAACTATTCCAAGATGCAAGTGTTCAGCTAGATTATTCCCTTTTTTTAAGATAGTGATTATCATGAAAATTCCAATAAATTTGTTTATTTTGTGCAATTTTACAAGAAAACTTTTATAGTTTTTTTTATAAAGGTAAGGAGAAATGTGATATTAGGAAACCCTCCTCTCGAGGGACTCGATCTCCTAATCTATCACCTAAAAGAATGCTATCTAGTTCCCGAGACCACGAAGTGTCCCATACAATCTCCTCCCGAGACCGACGAGATAGCCCTAAGTTAGCCAAAATCCAATCCGCTACTCGATTACCTTCTCGACAAATGTGCGAAACTTCAACTTGGATAAACAAAACCAGTAGCTGTTTTATATCCTGAACCAGACCCTTTATTTGCCATGGTATTGACATCTGCCCTTTCACAGCCTGAACTACCACAAGATTATCACCCTCGATCCAAACTCTTCTATAACCAAGTTCAATAGCTTTACGAATGCCTTCTCTCATCGCTAATGCCTCCGCGACCAAGATAGTAGAACGACCAATAAAGCTTTTACAGTTGGACTACTCTTGATAGACGGAAATACGGACCATAATCAAGTTTGGATTCTTTAGAGACAGGGGTAGTTGGTTATAGTTGTTATGGGCCAAAATGTACAATTCAAAGCCGTTTTCTGTTGGTGGATTGTTTGATATCAAGCTGGGCCTGTGCATCCACTAGCTGCTTGGAGAAGGTGTTGGTTTGCAGGTCATGGAACAACAAACAAAAAAACTGTGCACCCAAATCCTTTTGATAGAGGAAGTGTGCAAAGACTTCTGACGTTATTTGGTTGCAAGTGTTTGAAAGAAGACACTAGGAAATGCCGAAACACCACCATAACCTTATCAGCCATGAAAATTTAAATGAAAGGAAAGACTGCTAAACAAACAATTAACTAAAACTGAACTGTTTTAGAGAACTGTAAAAAAAAATGATTAGGAAGATAGTAGGTTCTACTAATAAAATAAAAATTGGAAGTGCCGAAGAGAAAATGCTGACAACAATTGGGGGCTGGACTATGTCTGGCCAAGTAATCACCTTAAAGCATGCTTCATATTTCCAGCTAGTTGAGTAGAAGATTCTAAGCTTTTCCATTTTTTGAATCAACACCGTAGTTGGCTAGCAAGCCAATCTGCAACACCTTATTGGCGTCATGGTTAGGATGTAAGCCATTTGCCATGTTCATTGATAGAATGATAGTTGATAAGAGCATTGCATTTGAACTATACAAAAATCACTGCAATGCGGCTTCAAAGTTTAAAGTGTCCGCAACATGTTAAGCGCTGGTGCAGAGTCCTTGTAGAGTTCTATCTTCCTTGAGCCGAGTTCTATCTTCCTTGAGCCTTCTGCTCAAGCAATTGGCAAGCCTATTAGGATGCTATTTATTCAGCTTATAAACCCAAGGAGAATGATTTGATGAATACTATCCACCCGTGTCCACGATCGGAAGTAATACCTCTCTCTAATGCACAGATCTCTTAGAAGACTCAGCAGTTTCTCCAAGAATATTTAGCTGCCCTATCCGTATTCAAACAGTCCAACAATCAGACTATATCAAAGCTACAAGAACAACGTTGCTTAACCTCCTACAATCACTTCATATATATGCATAGGGAAGTAGGAGACATGTAGCAGTCTGTATCTTATACCAGCTTGTAGGAGGGGATGCCGGATGCCGAACTAGGGCCTAGGCTGCCCAGGGTTTGAACTTTGAAGTATAGTATTCTAGGCCGTTATTGGATCGGCAGAGGAATGAAGTTTCCATGATGGATTAAGTACATATAGTAGTTCAGACAGCTTCAGGTCAACTCATTTGCGCTTATTGTTTAAAGCCTTGTGGCTTGTCTCAATAACAGCATCATCATATCATTGATTTTCAAATATTATTTACAGAAATGACAAATTTCTAAGGTTAATTTGAATTAATACGGGATTGGAATCTAGTATTTTGTAACCAGAGAACTAAATTATGCATCAGATTGACAGATTGTGATTACAACTAATACAAGATCTAATTAACACTAACTTGGCCTGTAACAGACGTAACACAAGTTAAGTGGTGCTGTTGTCATTATCCTCCTCATCAGCAACTTCCAAGAAGAATGGGTCCTTGAGGAGATCAGCAGCAGAGGGCCTTGCCCTAGGCTTGGCAATGCACTTCTCAATGAATGCCTTCACTTCAGAGTCATTCACTTTGTTGAAGGCCTGAGGCTTAACACCAGTTGTCACCTTCTTGTATATCTTGGCAATACTATCACACTCACTGTAGGGAATTTCCATTGTCACCATCTCTAGCAATGACATGCCAAAAGAGTAGATGTCTACCACCTCTGTGTAGTCCTCCTCATACAGTTCGGGCGCCATATATTCTGGTGTTCCGAGTATCGAATGAGCTACATGGCTCTTGCCCACTATTGCTGCTAAGCCAAAGTCACCAATTTTGACCTGCGATGAAGGGAAACTCACTGCATCAATAATTGCTCCAAAACATACAGATAATTTCAGAGAACATTGACACAGAAAGCGCCACCCGCCTTCATCAACAGTCATGAAACATGAAAAGTTATTATGCAATAAACTGTAAATTCACAACCAATCACCCCGAGTCATCGAGCTCCTAAATGATCCATAATCTACCTTAGATTGTGCATCTGTCAGTCACTCAGTCGGCTAAGGACCAATATAACTGTCAGTCGGCTAAGGACCAATTTATAGTCAGTTAACTCTATCCATAGTTTGAACTGCTGACAGAAGCCAACGCCGAAACTGTGTAATTGAATAGGTAATCAATCTACTAACTTACTGACAGGAAATTGTTGTTTATTTCATTTTAATTTTCAGGGAGGATTCTGCGCCAGTAACAGGCCTAGACAGCTTTGCTAGATTCATCTAGTAATTATCAGGCTTTGTCATTTTGACATTAAGTGTCATAATATGTCGAAGTGCCATGAATTATAACTAGATATTGATTCAAAGAAGGAAAAAAAAAACTAGATACTGCAAACATGCAGAACACAACAAATGCAGAGTTGAGGAACTGCTTCATACCTCGCCCACATTCCCGTTGATGAAGATGTTACTGCAGTTCAGATCCCTGTGAATGATGCAAGGCTCATGTGAATGTAGATAGTCCAAACCCTTGAGCACCTGTTTCGACCACTTCTTTACAGCTTTAATCGACACATGGCGGTGCCTTTTCCGGTACTCTCTCAGGTTCCCTGAGGTGCAAATCTCAGTGATGAAGTTCAATGTGTTGTGCTCCTCATCCCTCCACACATGATATAGACTTATGATGTTGTTATTCCTCAATTTGCTCAGCAGCTGAACTTCAGAGAATAGCCTTTCAATGACCGAGGGATCCTGGCTGAAGTTCTTCAATCTGACTTGGTTCCAAGCAACTTCTATGCCTTCTTCCTGATCAAACGCCCTATAAACTTTCTTCACAGCCCCAGTGCCTAGCAGGTCAGGGTACCGTCCAAATCGACCTGTTGGGTCAATCTCTTCGAATGCTTCTTTCTCCCCCTCGGGGAGGATGAGATAATTCTCACAGGGCATTTTGGTGACCGTGATGTCTCGTAAAAGAGTAAGAGATGAGACCTTGGTTTGCTATTGAACTTGTTCTTTCCGAGGAGATCTCCTTAATCACAAATTACTCAACCTGATGAACAAAGAAACAGGCTATCTGTGAGACAACAATTCACATCCATAAAGACATCAAATAATCTCTGAACGTCACATATTCTCAATTCATTGTATGATAAGAAAGCAAAAATATAACAGTATGCTCACAACTAGGCCTAAGAGAGACATGGTAAGATAAGATTCCAATTTTCAACAAAAACATGAACACAACATGGGATTTGACAATAGCCACTAATTATTAAATCTTTTCCTTAACTCAATCTTGAGAAGATTACTAGTTAGTCTTGCGAAATTAGTCATGTGGTTCTAAGTTATCGTAGTTTAACGAAACTTTAAAGTTTCAGATACTCACGTAACCTTGAATATATATTAATAACCAAGGGAACAAATTCGTGAGTCATGGTCACGTCAAACTTACTTCATATACAATAATCACTGGAGAACACGGAAAGTCAAAATCACGAGTCAACCCAAGGTATTCGATCACAACGTACAATACTATACCAAGTAAGCAAAATCATCAAACGAAGAAATTTAAAACAACATATACTGTATATCACTAGGCATGTAGGCCATTAGTCCTAAATTCATGTATGGGATCGCTAACAATAGCACAATTGCATGTAACAAAAATATTTCTTGCATTACATGCAAAAATACTACTACTCGTACATATGAATATCCGATAACTGAGAAGAAAAACTACGTTGATTCCAAGTCACTCAAATTAATAGCATGATGTAACTATGAGCGTAACATAACTAATGTGGGATACAAATTTTTACACCGAAGCGATGACAAAAGAGCAAAGAAAGCAGGGAACCAAGCAGATACATACCTAGAGATCGAGAGATGGCGCCGTCAAAAGAAAAGGCGCAGTGTGGAGGACTTGACTTTCAGTTGGGAAAGAGATAATTGATCGATGTCAAAAAGCGAGATACGGGTGAGGTGAGGAGAGGACGTTACTCGTAGATAAACGTGTTCCCTATTTATAAGCTCCCATACTGGACCAGGATTCTACGCTATCTACTTGATTTTCTTCTCCCTTTTTTTTTTTGTTATTTTTTATCCACACACCTTCCTACTTTGGCCCTGTTCGTTTAGCAGTTTATTGGCAGCTTATTCAATAATCTTAAACTCATCTTATAAGATAAGCTTAACTTTTACAGATAAGCTGTGTTCGTTTTGTCAGCTTACTAGCTTATTTGATAAGCTGTATAAACAAGCTTATCAAATAATCTCCTATCAATAAGTTTTCTATATTCCAATATTACCCCTACTGAAAATATTACCCTTTATAATTGGCAATTACGATTGTCCTTTTACATTAATCAGCTTAAGCTTCATCTACTTCATCCGAACACCCTAATTAGATTATCTATTAAGCTTCAGCTTCAGCTTAAGCTAACTAATCAGCTTCAGCTACCTAATCAGCTTCAGCTTCAGCTACAACTAGGTTTGCCGAATAGACCCAAACATACGGAGTTAATTGCTTTCTCCAGAGTATCCAAAAATTGTAAATTAGAAATTATTTTTGACTCGTATAAGATTCTACTGAGTACCTTTTTTTTCGGATATTTTGCGTTTTGGTGCCCTGAGGTTTGGGCTAATTATGAATTGGTGTCCGGAGGTTTGGATATTGTCATTTTGGTGGCCTGAGGTTTGGTTCCGTTAGCGTTTTAGTGGTTTGACCGTTAAGTCGAAGGGTTGACTGTTAAAATTGGTGACGTGGCAGTTGATTTTC
>ONZK01002821.1:10933-36599 GCA_900322385.1 Pharnaceum exiguum | reverse complement strand
AAGAGCTTTTTTCTGAGCTTATTTGTTTTACCAAACCAAGATTATTCTTGAGCTGGGAGATTATTGTGAAATAAGCTCTGAAATAAGCTCTAAAAAGGGCATACCAAACAGTGCCTATATATTCCAGCCTTGTTCGAAACCAACAAATGCTGCTTTAAGTTGTACGAGAAGATCAAGTCGTCGAAAACTTGCGTAGAACTGGGGAAGTTATACGACCAAATTGGTGGCCGTGCTGGTTTTACATCTGCCTCAGACCTTTGTAAGAAGCTTGTGGGACTTGAAGGTATTGGATTCAAGGCTTGCAGAATATTACGTGATTAATCAAAAGAAGGGCAACCACGCCAAGCAGCAAGCTCAAAAAAAAAAAGAAGGAAGCAAGCTTCAGTACTGCCTTGCCTGCTCGTTACTTCGTTAGTGTGCTGATGGCCGAGGCCCAAGTGTTTTCATTTTAATTCGTTGTTTTGTGTGAACCATTTGCTTTTTCAAAACGATATGTGTGTCCGCGCTAATTTGGCTTATTAAGGGCGAATGCAAATTAGGATCTGTTTTGTTAAATTTCAGTGTTTTCAATTACTTTTTTTCCCCTCTAAATTAAGCTTCAGTTCTGTTAAATTTTTTCTATTTAAGTTTGTTTCTACTAAACAAAAAGTTAATTCATGGTAGTCGACCTCAATTTGTTTTGATGTCCCCTACCCCATCCCATCTACTGTCCCACTTGGATTGAGGAGTTCACCGAGATGGCGAAATCCTTACTCGAATTCCCGTGAGATATGGGTTCGAGTTTTCAACCGCCCACTAAAGTGGATATCCTTACCTTATTAAAAAAACAACTGTGCCACTCACTCTCAATCTGCCACGTTATCTCACTAAAGATAGAAAAAGCAATATATCAGCCTCCTTTGTTAATTTAACTCACACAAAACTATAATCGACAATATCTTCTCCTCTTTCCTCCCAATCTCCCATCATCTTCGTCCATTGTCGAACTATCACCGTTACCACCTCACTACATCCTCACATTCTGGTCTCATAAACCACATCAAATTTAGCTCCACTTACTCTTGATTTTCTTTCCTCACCCTCTCCCCACTATATACAATAAGGACCCATAAACTGACATCAGTAAAAAAAATATCAAGTAAAGAACGATCTTACTTCTAAGAACACTTGTGAAGGTCGGGATTGGTGCTACCTAAGGTGATGATCAAAGAGACAACATTTCTTGCTTCTTTTTGTGTCAATGAGCTACGATCTTACATTTCCGTCTGTTTAGTCCGTTAGGGCATCTTTGTTGGCCATACTCAGGTGAGTCTCAAACATGTGCCACATCGTTAAGTCTTAGCATGAGACTCTTATCACACTTTCTACATTATTGATAATATTTACTTGGTACTCTTAAAAAATCTCATCCATTTTTTAATTATATTTAATTAACATTAAAATAATCTATTTTGAGTTTTTAGTTGGGTATTTCATTCCAAATACCCAGCTTCACTTTCTCAAAATCTCAAGAAAAAGGGCCCACTTTATTGGTGATCTTGCAAAGATTTATCTTAAGACTTTGTCTTGAGACTCACTTGAGTATGGCCAATAATGATGGCCTTATTAAGTTTATTTTTCCTGAAGTTTTCTACATACGAACAAAAAAAACTTACACCCTGGTATTTGGCCGATAATACCAAAAAAACGAAAAGACCAAAAAAGCAGTGTCATAGGTAGAAGCATTCAAGCTAGGGGTGAGTATAGCCGGGTATCCGGTAGATTTTGTTGGATCCGGTACCGGTCCCGGAACCACCGGGTTCTCAGAAGACAGAACTAGTTCCGGTACCGGTACTACCGGGTCCTCCATTATGAGATCTGGTACCAGAAGCACCGGATAGTTGCGAAATCCGGAACCAGTCCCAATACCCGGTTGTAGCCGGGTCCTAAAATTTGGATTTATGATTAATTATAAACGGACTGACTAGTGGAATTAAAAATGTGACTAATGATATTTGTTGTAATAATAGTTATAAATCCATAAGGTGTACCCGTACACCCGTTGTACCTAAGAATTGGAGTTATAAAATAGCACTCTCACTTTGCAATGTTAGCCACGTATGCAACGTAGCTATACTGACCGGTTACCCAACCGGGGACCGGGTCTGTAGATACATTGTTGGAACCGGACCCGGTTGTAGTCGGGTCCTAAAATTTGGATCCGGTACCGGAACCAACTCTACCGGGTCCTATTTCTTTGAGATTTTATCAGACGAGTAATTATCGGGTACGAGTACCGGTTCGGGTACCCAATTATACTCACCCCTAATTCAAGCAACAATACCAAAAAAGAATGAAAAGACTCAACCGAGCGATAGGCCCGGCCCAACCAAAACCTTGAAGATGGGAGCAACTTGGCCCATATGCTTTAACCCTAAAACTAAATATGTTTTAACACTTCAATTAGCATTACAAGCAACCCAAAAAAATCTAAAATATCATGAACCAAAAAAAAAATCACCATCAAGGCATCAACACAAAAAGAGACCACAAGAAACTAACAAGACCAATCCTAGACTCAAGAATTGCTTAAAGACTTTCCTTGTTCCTCCGAAGATGTGCTCGGCTGCATGCACGTGTTGCTTGTTTTTTGTTTTCTTTCTAAGGGGCGCTCATGGGTTAACTTCTCTCATCATTACATCTATATTTATATATTAAAAGAGGCTACGGATAGAGAAAATTAGGTGAGCACTGCCTTTTATAATCCAACTTATGCTTAGGTGTAAGTTCGAGGTTGGCTGCAAACTCCATTTCAAATATTTAAATTGCTATATATTAGTTTTTATTTTCAATTTTTTGAAGAAAATAATAATTCATAAAACAAAATCTGGAAAATATTCACTATTTCGGAAAAAACAAATTGTTTAATTAATAAATAGAAAGATATTTCATTAATTTAAGAATCAAATAAATAATCTGGAAGTATGACGCCTAATAAATATGGTAACCAAATTTGCACGAATTTTATTTTTCTACAAATATAACTGAAATCGATATTTGGTATACAAAAAAAAACTTCAGACAATATTCCAAAAAACAGATTTAGAATAAAAAATAGATTTCTTTTTGATTGCAGAATAAAAGATAGATTTTTTTCCTTCACGACTTGAAGGAGGGATCTTAAAGAAGCTCTATCAGTAGGGGAGAAAAAGGAAACAAACTATATTAGTATAAATTAGAAGGTCAAATATACTGAATAGTTTTGAGTACTATTAAACCACCACCCTCCTGCTCTCACGCCCAGCCTCCTCCCTGCCCTTATACCCTTTCTCATCCATTGTTATTTTATAATTGTGTTATTTGATCAAATTACTAATTCATTTTTTTTACTGTTTTCAGATTATTGCAGGGAGAGTGATGTGCCTCTATACGACTGATTATTTTCTATGTCTAACAACTTTGGGTGAGTTATAATGACATTTGATTGCCTTTTTAAATTATGCTTTGGGGTTATGTCGTTTTGAGTCGGAACTATATACACGATGATTTGGTTGTGTTATGAGTTTATATGGAGCATATGTTTTTACTTCAATGAAAAAAATGGTGACTTTGCTACATGTCAGATCCCCTTTTTTCGTTAACTCATATGACTGCCAATTATGCTTGATGTGTAATGCAGATGTGGATTGCAAGAATTTGACGAATATTGTCCATCAGTTCTTCACCGCACCTGTATTAGTAGATGTTGAAAGTGGAAGATGAATAGTCTTCCCATATGTTAGAAGGTGGAAAATAATAAGGCAGCCCTTCTAATAGTTGACAAACATCTAATTGAAGGTGGAAACAAAATATTCGATCAAAATCAAGTACATCAATTGTGCATCGTGTCTAGACTTTCTTTGTCTCTTTGAAGTTGTCCCTTTGTTTTTCTTTTTCTTTTTCAAATTGATCTCAAGACTTCATCTTTCAAAGATTAGGCATGAAAAAATAGAATCAATTCGTTCATTGAATTTTTTGACTAATGTTACGTTGCTAAATTTTGGTTATGAAAAACAGATGGAGTCTTAAACAAATCTGCAAATTATTCCCCCTACTTTGGTTATTATTTTGGTTGTTTTTCTATTACATGCAGGTGATCTTTTTGGAAAATTTCCTGGTGCCGTTTGCCGTTTTGCAGTGTATAGACTTTGATCGAGTGTATGGAACTATACAAGTATGGAGTGATGTGAAAAAAGTGGTTTCAGTTCTTTTTTATTTTACATGAGTTGATCGATATAATACTGTATGTATGTCTGATAAGCGTGATTTTACTTCTAACTTGCATTCTTACAAGTACGCTTTTGAGTTTTTACAACTAAATCAAGTATCGCCAGTTCAACTTGCCATCATCTTACACCGTACTCCGTAATTTGCGAGGTACCAAAATACCGAATTGATCATTCTGGAAGCAGTCTCCTAATTTGAATTTTTTTTCCCGAATCGGGGTAAGGCTGCGTAAATCAGGCTCCCTCGGTACCCCATTTGAGATGGGATTTACTGGGATAATTGTTGTTGTTGTTGTTTAGTGATTGTCCATGCTGAAGAGAAGATATCGACCTCATACGAACACATTCCACAAGGGCCAAAGCTTACTCTCAGAAAGTGCAATATATCATGTTCTTTGAATTGTTTCAATTGAAAAGGTTGCAGACCCTTCAGTGAGCTAGCTTGCCTTGAGCCGAAAAGATAAATACACCAACATCGGCATCACAAAGCACTGAGAGCTCCTTAGCCTTCTTGCCCTTCTCACCTCTTGCAGAAGGTCACTTCCCTCTGCACTGTATTCTGTATTCTTCTTTTCAAGTACCTTCCCATGAGCCAATCTTTAAGTACCTTAGTTTTCTTCTTCTGTCCCTTAGCTAAGTCAATCTACGGTACCTAATTCGTTACTTTAATATTTTATTCTTCCATCCATTCTTAATAAACAGTTCTTAGATGAGTGATCGAATGTGCCGCAAACATTATATTTTGTACGCCACCATCATTCACTTGGAATGATTAGAAGAAAATAGAAAACCAGCTTTTCGGTGATACTTTCCGCAATTGGACAACAAACGTAGTGTACAACGAGGTATTTAGTTCATTAGGCTGAGTTGTTAGTATACACTACTGTCTGAACTTGGTAACAACTCACGAGCATCTGTTTGCGAGAATGCTTCCTATAGCTCCCCGAATTATAAATAAAGAACAATTTGTGATTTCCAGATACAGACAGTACTAACTCTAACTATAAACTCCAATTTGATTATCTTATAACCGTGCCAAAACAATAAAGCCATTCACAAATCTGTAAGCTGAAATGACAAAAAAAAAAGGAACAAAGAAAGAAATACAAAGACAAATAGAATAAGAGATTGCATTAGATAATTTAAATAAACATACCCGACTACAAGAAAATCAAGGCCATACAAAATCACGAACGAGTTCTTCTCATGTGAGTGTTACTTAAACAATCCGGTGAAAGTGCTCTAAAGCATCAGATGCTAATTCAATAAACTTATGCCGCTCCAAAATGCATCCCATCCATCAATCTGCAGGTAGTGACACTCATTCTAATTCATGATGGTGTTTTCTTTAAGTCAGCTTACCTCCTATACCTTCCTGACGAATTTCAATCCATTTTAAAAATAAACATATATAGGTTCCATAATTTCCTATGAACAATTCACTTAAAGCAACTATCATAGACTTGCAAACATAATAACTTACATATAACCTCATAAAGAAAATACCCTGCTCAAAAGACTCTCCAATGACATGCGTTTTAAGCATAATTCCTAACTCCACCATCCAACTACCTAACAAATAAGTTATACTGTTGTTACCACTGCTTTCTAAAACTTAATTAGATCTTATTGTTTCTCAATTGTCTCAAGTAGAAGGATGAAAAAACATGCACGCCGCCTACCATTCAAGAGATCACACTATAAAAAAAAATCACCCATAGCTGCTGAGAATTAAAAACTAGAGTAGTGACTTATCTCATGATAATACCTTCTGATTCAATTCACCTTTGAAAAAGACGAATAACAATAAAATACCATGAAATAAAACGAAACAATTCCAACTGAGAGTGCTCAATCAGAGAAAGTTTGAAGAATGACGACGAAGGATTGACAAGTGACAACAAGAGATGGAGAACTAGAGATGAAATAAAAAGAGAGAGACAACAAGAGACGGTGATTCGATTCTGTCTAAATGAAAGAAAAAACAGGAAATGTTTAGAGGTTTTGTAATTTTTATTTTTCTTAAAAAAGAAGGAAGCTTAACGAAGATTTCAATTAATTTTTTTTTATAAAAAAAAGTCAACCGCATGTGAAAGCAAAACCTGTAACGTGCCAATTGCACTATATTCCAAATGTCCATTTCAGTTTATATGAACTCAATACGGTTAAGTTTTCAACAGTTCAGTTCAATCCGGCTTAAATTTTAAAACAAAATAACAATTTAGTTATTATCAGTTCAGCTCAATATCTTAAAATTTAAACTTACAATTCAGTATTATCAGTTCAGCTCAATATTTTACAATTCAATTAATGTATTGCATGATACCATTTCTAAATATATTTTAAATGAGACTTTAATGATATAAGTAAATAGGGTTGAGGTTTCATAATTGGCTGGGCCACCATTTAGCGGCACAGTCTAATATGAAACATCAACCCTATGTTTAATTAATAAAATAATGAGTACAATTTAATTTCAGAAGGTAATGAAAAAAAATTAAAACAATGACAAATAGGGTGCACTACCCCCACTAATTTATTTGTTAAACTAATAGGGTATCCTTTTAAAAAATATGAAACATATTTTTTAAAAATTACTTTTCATTAATTAGAACTTCAACTATTTTAAAAATGTATCAATAATTAAACAACTTACAGCTCATAATCATTCATTTAATCACAATTTAAAATAAATACGTTCGCAAGTTGATTGCTGTAATTTAGAAAGAAACAATGATTAGAACACAAATCAACTACAATTTTAAAAAACACTAAAGTTAAATAGAACCGGTCTAACATGAAAAAAAACATTTTAAATAAATATGGTACAAAAATTTCTCATCATATAAGATTTATTAATACAAAATAGACAACAATTAATAACAAAAAAAATATTTATTTTCAAAAGCCGTGCGATACGCACGGGTATTGCACTAGTATCTACAATTCTACATTACCCAAAGTAACAAAAAAGTCCCCACAGTCTAACATTAATCGGTGCATTTTAATCCAAAACCAAAAGTACAAAATTTAATCTTTTGTCCACAACAACATGCATATGTCCAAAATTTTATTGCAATTATTTCTCTATTAATCCTCAAGTTACCACTTTATGATCTTAGTCATTGTCTTTATTTGTCTCCCTTCAAATTTCTATATTCTACTCTCTCCCTCTCTCAAATTAAACCGCTCAACCAATCTTTATTCCAACTCATATTTACCCAAAAATCTCCAACAATCTCTTCTTTTTTTTCATACAAACTCCCAGCTTAACCAAAAAAGATTGAATCTTTTTGACAATGGCAAAGTCAATTAAACAATTGAATGTTTGTTACTACTTCAGTACAACAAGACTGATAATAGAGTATTGACTAATATTATTTATAAGGTGATTAATAGTATGTGTTATATATAGTTTTGACAAAAACATGCGGTGCAGACTTATATCTGGATACCTAAAAATCATCCTTTTAAGACTTGTAGAACTACTAAGACTTGTGATTATCATACAACCAAGTCAACCGTTCTATCACCTAAAA
The DNA here is from genome assembly GCA_900322385.1 of Pharnaceum exiguum. Classification (NCBI taxonomy): domain Eukaryota; kingdom Viridiplantae; phylum Streptophyta; class Magnoliopsida; order Caryophyllales; family Molluginaceae; genus Pharnaceum; species Pharnaceum exiguum. Next base: position 28,816 of record ONZK01002821.1, on the reverse strand, counting down.
AAAAGTTCTTAGTTACTCCCTTCGTTTCTAAATGTTTTTCCACATTTTCTTTTTTGCCTGTTTCATATTGTTCTTCCTGTTTTCATATTGAGACTATATTTTTTGAAGAAATGACCACTATGTCTTTACTTCTTTTGGGTATTTTACAAACCACTCCCTCACAAAAATAATATAAGGATTGAAATGTTTATTTTGCTTAAAAATCACTCCGCTACATGGTAAAACTAAAAGTGGAAAAACATTTAAAAACGCATATAGTACTTTTTCTTCCTTTTTTTTCTTATTTCAAAGATAATGCCCATCCATGTGGTCACTTTGGTTCTGTCGTGCTTACGAGTTACAATTAATGTGAGTAAGGGTCTTAGCTTGCTGTATAATTTGAAGAAGTCTAGTGATACGACGTGACTGATCGCCATCAATCTTGCAAGTTGCAGAGCTGTTGTATCAGTTAAATTATCTCTAACAATCTCGACTTAGTTAGAAATTAGAATGTCCACTCACTATCTATATTCTGTAAATAGTGTCTCACGCACAATACTATAAAAAACCAACCGAATGGCATACATGTTACCACAGCCGGATTGGAATAAGCTACTGAAAACGGCAGTTTGATCGAACACTTTTTTTTGGAAAATGGATAAAAACACCCGACCGTCACCGGATAACAACTAAAAAGTAAAAGGAAGGAGCTCCCCTTTCCTAGCCTTGATAGCTAGATTATGAGCTTCTTCCACACTATCGCTAACATTATTACAGCTTAAAACATTACTAGTGGCTTCGGTCATCAACTTCTTCTTCGGTGGGCTTTCCACAAATGAACGGAAGGCATGAGGGTATCATGACAACTTCGTCCTAATTCCCGAAAGAGTCCTCTTCTCATCAGCGTGAGAGACTTTACGCTTCTTCCGGTGACCTGCAATCAAATACATGTTAATAGAACTAGTCCTACGGTAGAATGATTTGCAAAGCTGACAACTATATCCAGAAATTATTGTACTTTTAATTATCATATGTTGTGAATGTCCTCCCATATTGAAGAGGCCGGGAGTATGTGTGTTGGTAACAAGGGACTAAAGGAGTATATAGTATGTGTGTTGTGGTGACAAAGTTGTCCCACATTGGTTGTATACTTATATAGTGTGGCTTAGAGGTGTATATTAGTGAGTGGGTGCCCTCCACCCAGTGGCGGAGGTATTTGCAATCAAGGGTGTCCATGGGGCACCACTTGATTGTTTTTTTTGTAGTTTACTAACAAAATTTCATAAGAATTTATATTTCTTTTACTAAAACGCCAAAGGGACACTTAGTATGTGAAGGGACACCACTTAAATGGATTCCTGGCTTCACCACTACCTCCATCTATTGCCAATTAATTTTAGGTTGCATCCTCACAAGAAAATATCACCTCTCCAGGTTCTTTCGTACTCACAACCTTGTACAATCTGAGCTGGTGATTCAGTTTATTAACCTCCACAATCTCGGGTTAGTTAGAATGTCCGGTCAATGTGTATAGTTTATATAGATCCCTGATTTAAATTCTTATAATAACGAAACAAAGTGCTTACAACATTCTTGATCCACTGTTGGAACAGTGATGGTGGACACGTACATTGAAAATGGTCTTGCACTACGTTGTACCTAGTACCTACTGTATAGGAATTTGAATGAATCTACCGTTAAGTAAGAGTACAAGATCGACCAATGATATATGATACCTTTGCCTATAAAAGTTCACACATCTTCAACTTTTCTTCATACCAACATCCCTAAATTTACACGAAATTTACAACTTTCTTCTACTTCTTCCTCCTCTTTTTGTTACTAACTAAATCCGATCATCAGGTGATCAAAAAACAAAGATGGCAAGCACCAAATTGTTGGTCATGGGTATGATGATGAGCATTGCCATGCTTGCTATGTTTGCCTCGGTGTGTCTTGGCCAATATGACGGCTACACAGGCAATGCCATCGACAACACCAAGGGCAACTACAACAATGTCAATGACAACACCAAGGGAAACTACAACTACAACAATGACAACACCAAGGGCAACTACAACCACAACAATGACAACAACAGCAAGAACAAGGACGACGACTTGTGCCTAGGACCATTTCTAAAACAGGCCGATGTTCTCGCCGTGTTCGAAAACAACGATTGCTGCAAGACGTTGGCTGAGAAGATAAAGTTGTCGAAAACTTGTAATTTAATATATGATCTAGACGCCAAAATTGCCGGCCCTTTTGGTTTATCTCCCGAAGTAATTTGTGAGGCGTTTATGGGAGTCGCTGGTGTCGGATTCTTGACATGCAAATTGTCACAATCTGACAATCTCCGTAATTGATCACAAGAAGGCAATTAGCAAGCTAAGCTTTAGTACGGGTCTAGCTAGCTAGCTAGCTAGTCTAGTCTAGTCTAGTCATCTACGGAGTAAGTGGCTTGCTCGCTCGTCCGTGTGCCGTGGCCCCGAGTGTTTTAATTTCCTTTTGTTTATGTTTATGTTTTTGTTTTTTTTTTGTCTGCGTGTTCATTCAAATGTGTGCGCAACACATTGGCCTTTTATTGTTGTTGACTGTTTTCCTTCAAATTGAGTGTACGACTCCTTTTTCATTACAAGGGGCGTTTTTTTTATTTTGTGGTAAGTGTAAGTTCATTTTTCATTTACAGACTCTCCCTTAGCATGGCTTAAATGCGTGAAAAGGGAGTACCATTTAATTTTTTGAGTCAAGATTTATAATGTTATATCCTTAGTTTCACAATCTTCTTCCCGATGTAGCTTAATCTTTTTAAACAAACTTGAAATGGCAAAACTAATCTCATTTTACAAGTGGGGGGCGGGGTAAGGGTGTTTGTTTGGGTTGTAATCAAGGAAAGTGGACGTGTGATCATAAAAAATTAGGACAAAAATAAAATGGAACTTTATTTAATTGTTTAAACATACAAGTATACAACTATTGTTTGAACGCCTCTTTATAATATTCAACCTTTTATGAAACTAAATTATGAGACCTTTCCAATAATATATAAAGAATTACAAATGAATATCGATGTCATAATTTTATACAATCGAGTAAAAGAAACCAGCTGAACTTAACTTATTTTAACTAACTTACTTTAACTTTAAGTTATTAAAAGTTGGAAAGAACCGACTATACGCCCCAATCATCACACATGTTGTAGTTTCGTAGTTCCCATTCTGATTTAAAAGATACATGGCAAATGCCTCATGACGACAAATGCCTCATGTCATGCAAACAAGCTACAACCTGATTATCATACCTTGCAACATTAGTAATTTTGATTCATGTAAGTGATAGTATGTTATGTTATTTATTTATTTAATCTATTTGTTGCATGCTTCACCCATACATTCGATAAATATGTGCTAATTGATTAGGGTTAAACTCATACAAATTACTCGACAACTGATAGTTGTGTTTCTTTTTCTTTTTTCACCCGTTGTGGACTGTGATATCTCCCAGGCAAGAAAATGGTGGGAAAATAGATGAGACAAGATCTTTGGAGGTTTTGGCCTCCGTTGTTGTTGAGTTTATTTTTCCTCAAGTTTTCTACATACAAACAAAATATATCCTTATACTCGATTTGGGAGTGTTGTAGGGGAAGGGAAGTGAAGTGATGTGAATGAAGGGGAAGGGAAAAAGTGGTAGGAAATGGAGAGAAAGAATTTATTTACTTCGCTTGGCTTGAATAAGAGGAGAATGGAGGGGAAAAAAGGGGCATATATTATCTTGTTTGGGAGTTTGAAAATTAAATATAGAGAGAGAGCGGAAGGTCACAATCTAACATTAATCAATTCACTTCAATCCAAACCCAAAAGTACAAAATTTAATCTTTTGTCCAAAACAACATGCATATATGTCCAAAATTTTATTGCAATTATTTCTCTATTAAGTCCCTAAGTTACCACTTTATGATCTCGATCTCATTCATTGTCCTTATTTGTCTCATTTTCCCTCTTAGCTCCCTTCAAATTTCTCCATTCCACTCTCCCTCCAAAACCCTTTTCATGCTCAACCGATCTTTGTTCCAATTCACATTTACCCAAAACCTCTTCTTTTCATACAAACACCCAAGTTAATCAAAAAAGATTGAACTTTATTTTGACTATGACAGCCTCAGTTAAACAATTGAATGTATGTATGTTACTACTTCAGTACAACAAATCTTTGGTACACATGGTATAAGTTTATAAGCTGATTAATAGTATGTGAAATAATGACTAATAATAGAGTATTGACTAATAGTAGTAGAATTTATAAGCTGATTAATAGTATATCTTATATAATGCTTTGACAAAACACCCGTTATAGACTTACACCAAGGTACTTGAGAATTATTAACTTCAACAACTCATTCTTCTCTAAGTTGGTACGAGTATATATTTGATTTGCAATTCTGACAACTATTATGTTGAAGTGTTGAACTTCTAATTAGAACCAATTTATCATATACAACCAACTCAACCATTCTATCACCTAAAAAAAAAAATCTTAGTTACTTTTTCATTTTTCTTGCCAGTGATAATGCCTATCCATGTTGGTTCTGGCGTGCTTACGAGTTAATGTAAGTAGGGGTCTTAGCCTGCTGTATTATAATTTGAAGAAGTCCAGCGATACAACGTGACTTATCGGCGTGATATTGCAGAAAATGAGCTGTTGTCTCAGTTCAATCATCTCCAACAATCTCGAAATGGTTATGAATTAATGTCCACTCACTATCGATATTTTGTAACAATACTTATTTGGATCACGCACAATACTTATATATAAAAACAAGAAGCAACCGAAACATTCTTATACCGAGAATGGTCTTGCACTAAGCAACTAGCTACCTAACTTGAATCTACAAGTTGACAAATGATGCTTTGCGGCTTTGCATTGCCTACATATAAACCCAAACACCCTCAACTTTCCTTCCATACAAACGCTAGCTCCCTAAAAGTAAACTATATATCTACTACCAAATTTTCTCTTCTAGCATCCTCCTATTACTAGTTTTTATCATACTAGCTACCAGAGTACCAGAGATGGCAAGCACCAAATCGTTGGTCATGGGGATGATGATGAGCATTGTCATGCTTGCTATGTTTGCCTCAGTTTGTCTTGGCCAATATAACGGCTACACAACAGGCAATGCTATCGACAACACCAAGGGCAACTACAACAACATCAATGCCATCGACAACACCAAGGGAAACTACAACTACAACAACAACAACAACAACAACAACAACAACAATAACAACCATGACGACGACGACTTGTGCCTAGGACCATTTCTAACACAGGCGGATGTTCTCGCCGCATTCGAAGCCAATAAATGCTGCCCGAAGATGAGTGAGAAGATAAAGTCGTCGAAAACTTGTACATTATTATATGTTCTAAACACCAAAATTACCCACATTACTGGTTTTGTAACTCCCGCAATGATGTGTGAGGCGCTTATGGGAGTCGCTGATCCCGGATTCTTGGCATGCGAAACAGTATTAACCACTCCGTAATTGATACTTAATTATCACAAGAAGGCAATTAGCAAGCTAAGCTTTAGTACGGGTCTAGCTAGCTAGCTAGTCAAGTCTAGTCATCTAAGTGGTTTGCTCGCTCGTCTTTGTGCCGAGGCCCCGAGTGTTATCCATTTGTTTTTGTTAGTGACTATTTTCCTTCAATTTGAGTATGTGTGCGGCAACATATTGGCCTTTTATCGTTAGTGACTATTTTCCTTCAATTTGAGTAAGTGACTCCTTTTTCATTAAAAGGGGCATTTTGTATTTTGTGGTATGTGTAAGTTCATTTTTCTTTTACAGACTCTCCTTTAGCATGGTCTAAATGTGTGAAAAGGGAATACCATTTAATTTTTTGAGTTGAGATTTATAAATTTATTTCCCTAATTCCTTTCACAATAATCTTTCCCCCGATGTAGCATAAGTTGGCAAAACTAATCTCAATTTACAAGTGCTGGGAGGGGGTAAGGGTGTTTGTTTGGGTTGTAAGGAAAGTGGGGCATAATAATCATAAAATTAGGCAAAAAATAAAAATGAAAGAAGATTGTGAAACAAACTAAATAATACGTGGGAAGAAGATTATGAAACAGATTGAGATGGAGTAGGGCATGTTTTTTTCAACTCAACTGAACATGATTGAACTTACTTGTTGAACTAACATGAACTTAAGTGAAGTGAATGTTGTTTTTGTTTAACTGTTTAACTTCTAAGACTTGTGATTATCATACAAGTATGCAACCAACTCAACCATTCTGTTGCCTAAAAAAACTTTCTTAGTTACTTTTTCATTTTTCTTTTTCAAGTGATAATGCCTAACCTTTGGTCACTTTGGTTCTGTCGTGCTTACGAGTTACAATTAATTAATTAAGTATAGGCCAGGGTCTTCGCTTGCTGTATACTTTTGAAGAAGTCTAGCGATACAAGTGAATACAACTAACGTTACTGATCAGTGAGACAGTGATCACCATCAATCTTGCACAATATGAACTGTTGTATCAGTTCAATTTCTCGAACAATCTAACATGATTTTTTTTGGGTAAATGACATTTACCCCTTATAATAAAATGAAATGAAAGCATAAAAATGAAAAGGGATAAATTAGACATTTAACATTCATAAATTTGAAAATCAACTGCCACGTCACCAATTTTAACAGTCAACCCTTCAACTTAACGGTCAAACCACTAAAAAGTTAACGGCACCAAACCTTAGGTCACCAAAAAAATAATATTAAAACCTCGGGACACCAATCCATAATTAGGCCAAACCTCAGGACACCAAAACGTAAAATATCCAATTTATAAAATGTAATAGATATTAAATTACTAAAATTGTATTTGTTAATACTTAAATATTAACTTAAAATTTTACTCACATCACTTATTTATCAATTACAAATATTTATAGAATACATAAAAAATGAAAATAACAAGAAGAGTCGAGTCGAGTCACAATACCCTCGGCTCAAGCTCGACTCGTTTGACAGGCGAGACGGCTCGGGCTCGCCTCGAACTCGCTGTTAACTGAGCTCGAACCAAACTTTGACCAAGCTGAGCCTAATGGCTCATCAAGTCGGCTCGGTTCATTTACACCCTAGGTACATCACCCCCATCAAAAACACATAAGCTCCGCCCCTATGTCCACTCAAAGTGTATAGTTTATATAGATCCTTGATTTAAATTCTTACAATAACGAAACAAATAAAGTGTACAAAAAACAGATAAGGAAAAGAAAGCAATCACAACATTCTTGATCCACTATAGGAAGTTTGGAACAGTGATGGTGGACACGTACATTGAAAATGGTCTTGCACTACTGTATAGGAATTTGAATGAATCTACAGATAAAAGAGTACAAGATCAATGATGCCTTTGCCTATAAGAGTTCACACACCTTCAACTTTTCTTCCATACCAACGTCCCTAAATTTACACGAAATTACAACTTTCTTCTACTTCCTCCTCTTTTTGTTACTAGTGATCAAAAAACAAAGATGGCAAGCACCAAATTGTTGGCCATGGGGATGATGATGAGCATTGTCATGCTTGCTATGTTTGCCTCGATGTGTCTTGGCCAATATAACGGCTACACAACAGGCAATGCCATCGACAACACCAAGGGCAACTACAACTAACAATGTCAATGACAACGACGACACCAAGGGCAAGTACAACTACAACTACAACAATGACAACAACAACAACCACGACGACAACGGCGAAGACCCTTGCCTAGGACCATTTCTAACAGAGCCGAATCCTCTCGCCGTGTTCGAAGCCAACAAATGCTGCCAGAAGTTGAGTGAGAAGATAAAGTCGTCCAACACTTGTACATTAATAAATGATCTAGACGCCAAAATTCAAGGCATACTTGGTTTGTTATCTACCCAAGAAATTTGTGCGTCGCTTTTGGGAGGCGCTGATGTCGGATTCTTGGCTTGCAAAACAATATTACACAATTAATATCACAAGAAGGCAATCAGCAAGCTTTAGTACGGGCGTAGCTAGTCTAGCGACTTGCTCGCTCGTCAGACGTCAGTGTGCCGAGGACTCGAGTGTTTTCCTTTTGTTTTGTCAGTGTGTTCAAACAATCTGTACGTGTGCGGAACCTTGGCTTTTTTTGTGAGTGACTATTTTCCTTCAATGTATGTGACTCATTTTTCAATACAAGGGGTCTTTTATTTTGTCGTATGTTTAAGTTCATTTCTTTTATAGAAATATAGGGTATAGAGCACACCTTCAACCAATCAACCCCAAAGGTTGAGAGCTCGATTCTTATCGTACTCACTGTCTCCCTTTACACAAAAAAAATATATAGGGTGCTTATCGCTCAAATATAATGCGTCCAATGTCCATTTGTAATGTTACAGTTATTGATATTTTTTAACTACAGTTCCGTTTAATTTTTTGAGTATAAATTTATAATGTTATATCACTCTGTTTCATGATCTTCTTCTCGCTTAAAAATTTAAAATGTGATCCAATTTTCATAAAAGATGTGAAGTGGCAAAACTATCTCAAATTACAAGTGGAAAAGGAGGAAGGGGTGTTAGTTTGGGTCGTAATCAAGGAAGGAAAGTTGTGAAACAAACTACTCCGTATTATAGAAGGCAAAGATGGGAAAAAGATTACCAACGAGAGAGAGGAGTACTATACAGCATAGTGATCAGGCCTTCTGTAATTTTAAAGTTTCTATTCTAAAACAACATCACAGTGTAGTCCCATCTGAGATAGGGTACTGAGGGAGCCTGATGTACGCAACTTTACCTCGATTTGAATAATGGAAAGATTGTTTCCATAATGACCCACTTAATACCTTTGTAAAAACCGCTTTGTACAAAATCAAAATACCCACAAAAACATTTGTACCTGCTGGGAACCAATATCATTCTGATATGATTAAAAAGATTGCTTGGCACACGACTCATATTGTAGTTTTGAGTATAGTTATCAACTTATCACTAATGAATGAACAGCCCAATGTAATGATCTGGTATTCAAGCTGCAAACAAGCTAAACATCACCCGATTATCATGGCAGCATTAGTAAATAGTTTTCCTACTTTGGTTCTATAAACCACAGGCTTAAAGACATCAATGTGAGTCAATCCATTATCCTAGTTCCTACCAAAACCCATCAACCTTCATCATTACACATCTACATGACTACATTACAAAAAGTATCAAAAAATGTCCCCACAATCTAGCATTAATCAATGCACTTTAATCCAAACCCAAATCTAATCTTTTGTCCAAAATAGCATATGTCCAAAATTTCCTCCTTTCAACATGCAATTATATATTATTTCCTCTGTTTAAGTCCTTCAGTGTCCTTGTTTGTCTCCTTTTCCCTCTCATCTCCCTTCAAATTTCTCCATTCCACTCTCTCTCCCACACAACACCCCTTTCAAACCGCTCAACCAATCTTTGTCCCAAAGATCTCATCTTTTTTCATAGAAACACCCTGGAAAACTGAAAAGATTGAATCTTTTTGACAATGGCAACCTCAGTTAAGAACAATTTCATGCCACCTAACTTGGTTTCTAACCTGCAAGAAGCTCTTATGAGAAGAAAAGATAGTAATGATGAAAATGATGATGGGCCAACATCATCATCATTAAAAAATGACCCAGAAAAGGAAAGTGTAGGAAATGATGATGAAGATAGTTCAAAGCCAAGGATATTGGTCACAAATGGTGATGGGATTGAGTCACTTGGGTTGTCTTGTCTTGTTGAGGGTTTGGTTAAGGAGGGTCTTTACAATGTCTATGTTTGTGCCCCTCAGCTGTGAGTTCTCTCATCTTTTTTTGATTTTTTTTACATGTTTTGTTTGGTTTTGTTGAAGTTTTTGGTATTTAGCTGTTTATTATGATGTTGGTATTTGGCATTTATGGTATAATGTTGTTACATTTGGACCATTGTGCATATTATATCTTTTTGGTTTGTGGGTGTCAATGTCATTGTAGAATTTGTAAGGCTGTGTTAAAGTAAGATAATTGATTTTCTGATGCTCAGTTTTAATGATGTAGGACATGGTATTTAGTGATATATGTTTATTTCATGATCTTGGATTATGACATCCTATTCATGATTTGGTCTGGTCATTTTTTTTTTTTGAAGTGTATTATTTGATAGTTAATTGGATTTTTTCAATGAATTGGGACATGAATTTGTAGCAGTTACTGAAGTCAGTTGATAGCCATTTTGATTGTATGCTGAGCTACTGTGGTTTCTTTTTTCATGATTCTGTATATCTGTATCATGGGTTTTAAGTTTTTTTCTCAAGGGTTTGCTTGAGAAGAAGTCTTTTCATAAGCACTTGTGTAATGTTAATGCTGAACTTGATTTGGCTACTTATTATTTGTGTATATAGTAGCTGTTTGATCAGTTGATCACAAGACGTTTAAGATCGAGTGATAAATGTTGATCTACATTGTATATTTCTGATCAGTGTCATTATATCTCCTGCAAATGGTTGGTTGCACTTGCATATGATTAATCGAGGTTGCATTTTGTCATTCTAGAGATAAATCCGTTTCAGGGCACTCGGTGACCTTTGGGGAATCTGTTGCTGTTAGTTCTGTTGAGATGAATGGCGCCACAGCTTATGAGGTTTCCGGTATGGTTTTCTCATCCTCCGACAATACATACATCCTCGGGTTATCTGATAATTTACATCCTGAAATGCAATCTTGTCTAGTTTTGACTAGTAGGGCTGAGGCCACGTACAACTCCTATCTAGAGTCCACTCTGACTCCCGAAAAATTTGTGATCAGATTGTGTTTCTATGTTTCTTGTGATTGTGGAAATTTCACGTCGTTTCTTATCGACTGTTCATACTGTAAGACACTACTGCCTTCCATATGAGCCAATAACCATAAGAGTGTGGATAATGGATCGATGGAGTACACAAGAAATTACACACATGTTCAATCCTACTCACTTTTGCTGTCATACATCCCATATACTCTGAATAAGCAAATCTTTTTCGTGTGGATTCTTTGCTTGGAGTCAATGAAAATTTCGAAGACAGCAGGTGCACAGGGATATCTGTTGCTTCAACTGTAGTCACACTATATACCTCCTAATACTTCCTGCTCCTAACCTCGTCTGTGCAACTGTTCTACCTGTTCATGCTTGCACAATTGTGGTCGTGATTGAAGTTGTGTTGATGATGTATCCAACTTTGATAGGTGTTGTTCTCATTGATTCTAGGGACGCCTGTCGATTGCGTCTCACTGGCATTATCTGGGGCTCTATTTTCTTGGTCCAGACCTCTGCTGGTACATATTTTTAATCTCACATTCTGGAAATCACTTATTGTCTGGTATTAACCTGTATAGAATGTTACCTAGGTGGTCAGTGGAATCAACAAGGGGTCAAGTTGTGGACAACAAATGTAAGTAGTTTTGACTTAGATCTTGCTCATGTGCTTCGGAAGAGGTCATTTTGCATTTTATGGCACTTATTTAAGTATAGGAAGCACATTTTAGGGACTGACTGTGGTCATCCAGTGTAACTTTGATTCCTTTGTGTATTATGACATTGGTGATGAACTGATGAACGTTCAGGTTTTACTCTGGTGTTGTTGCTGCTGCAAAGGAGGCATTGATTAGTGGTGTTCCATCAATTTCAATATCATTGAATTGGTAAAAAAAATTATATATAAAAGAAACATATTGCCAGTGTGATTGTACTTTGCAGTTTTGTTAGGCTTCACTTTTCTTTGTAACTTTCAGGAAGAAGGATGAAAGCCAGGAAAGTGATTTCAAGGATGCTGTAGCTCTTTCGTTGCAAATAATAAATTCTGCTGCTAGGGATATACAAAATGGGGTTTTCCCCCAAAGTTGTGGATTGAACATTCATATTCCTACTTTTCCATCAACAAACAAGGTTCGAAACTTCCTGTAAAATCATAGCATAATGGTTAATGATCGTGTTATGTTGATATCAATCATACAACAATTCACACACAAGAAAAATGTTAGAAGATGACGGGTAGTTGAGGGTCTCACCACTACAATGGTGGTAAATGACTCTTCTACTGCTTGACATGATTCGTGTCAAAAACGGCTTTGGGCTTGTCAGAAGTTCACTTGTTAAAATAGTGAACTGCTTGTCTCCTATGAATCATCATCTGTTTCCTATGCGTGGGCAATTACTTATGAGCTTGACCCTTTTGCAGGGTTTCAAGGTGACTAAGCAAAGTTTGTGGAGATCCACTCCGTGCTGGCAAGCTATATCTGCAAAGAGGTATCCTTCAAATGGATACATGCCCAATCAACCAGGCTTTGGTATTCAACTTGCACAGCTTGGTCGAGATGCCTCTGCGGCTGTGAGTAGCTGAATTTCTATCAAGATTTTCCTTTGCAATTTATCTGTATTTTTCTTCGCCCCTTTTCATGAATTTTTGTAGATCTTATGATGTTTGTTCCTTTGTCCCGACGTCAACATGGGTTATAGGGTGCTGCTAGGCGCTTGACGGCCCAAAAGCAAAACTTGGAGATCGAATCAGTTGGTGCTGCTGGCAAACCGAAGTCTGATCAGGGTATGAGAAAGCACTTCCGCCTAGAGGTGAGTAACCACAGAGTAACCTCTTGATACTTGCAAGGATGTTAGTATTGTAAGGCTTGCTATTACTACCAACAATGTTTCTGAGGGAACACCCTGTCAGTTGAAGTTCCATTTCCATACATCTAAAGTGGGATTATCCAGGATTCCGGGTGTTGAGTGAAGCAGCTGGTAACATTTGTTAGAATCATGATGAACGAGCAATGCCAACTTGTCAAAAATACCATCTGTAGCCTGTGTAATATGTTCTGAAGTTGCTTCCTTGTTTATATGATATGCCAACGTGAATATGAACTTCTGCTCCCATCCTTCTTACTAAAAATGAAACAGACACACAAATTGGAAAAAAAGTGGTTAATTGAGCATCAACACTCTGCCCCACAATAATCCTCTCCGGAAAAATCACTCATAAAAACAAACTTGAAATTACTGTCACGTGGGTAACCCAGACTCCTAAGTGTTTCAGGTTTACTTTCTGCTTCAAGCAAGTACTGGTTATTTTTTTGGTGGGGGGTGGTTAGAAACTAGTGAGAATCTTCAGCCTGTCCCTTTGGCGCTTGATGGTCAGGCATATGACGTACTTAATTTCATTGCTTGTTGAAATGCAGTTTTTGGACAAGGCACTTGATGAAATTGATGAAGATTTCGATATCAAAGCTCTTGAAAGTGGTTTTGTAAGTAGAAAAATCCAGTGTGCTTTTCTTCCCAATATTGCCCTTCTTTCTGTTGATTGTTTCAGTGAAGGAGTGGTGCAGTATGAACAACTTGCAATATTTCAAGAATATATGATTCATGCCATCTATCTCTGATTTGGCAGGTTACTGTTGCTCCTTTATCTGGCTCCCCCTACACAGAACTGGACATACAAACGGCAACCTCAGACTGGGTCACATCTGCTCTTAATGGAGAGCAGTAGCAGGATTCCACTTGGCTTTAGCAACATATGCTAAAGCCTAAAGGGAGCATGTTTGCTTCTCCTTACTGACTGCATTTAGGTTCTTCTACCCGCTTTGTGGAAGCTGAATGGAGGAGTTACACTTTTAGTCGTGTAGCTTCCGTTACCGGAAGAAAGTAGTGCTGGTGAGGACTCATCGCTAGCAGTGTCAAAGCATGCTTTTAGCTTCTATTTTTTCGGCCAGCAATGGTGTTAGCTTTTAGTTATCAGATTCTTGATAATTCAGCGTTGGGCATATGTACGTAGATCAGAGCCGGGTTATTTTTTGTCCCTGGCTGTCAAAGCTAAGCTTGTAGCTTCCTGCTGTAGCTCAGAAGTGTAATGAAACGTATCAGATGTTGTAACTTGTAAACCGTGGCCCAGTTGCTGTGGTCTGAAAGGAAATTGTTCCATGTTCGCAGCATGATGAGTTCAGCATCATGTATCAGCAGTTCGCTACATTAACTTCCCTCCTTTTCCCCTAAAAAAAAAAAAATTCCTTCCTTGATATTAATATTAAATAAAGCAGTTGAAGTGATGCAAATGGTGTACCATACACAGGTTTATCACAATCACCATCTTGACCATATATAAATTAGAATTCTTACAAAGTGCCTGCAGTTCCTAACATAGTTAATCATGCAAAATAACTTCAGTGAACCGATTTCCAGAGTAATACACTCAACAGTATTTTGATTATGGGAGCTCAACAATTTTTGGCCTTTTTTTCTTTGGACGGCCTTCTGTTTTTGCTTTTGACAACCCATTTTCGAGCACTTTTGATTGTTCCTGCCCTGTAGAAGAACTATCATTCATATGTTCATCTTCATCATCCCCAACCTCATCCTCATCCTCATCCTCACTACTATCTGATTCAGAATAACTATTATCACAAGACAAATTGATGTCTGGTAGGTTTCCCGCAACAGCTGCCTCAGCTCTTGCAATCGCCTCTGGTGTATGAAGATCAGCAACGCCCAGCATCAACTCCTACAATATTGTGAGTATAAGCAAAAGATATTCTCAGATAACATAAACGAATCAGAAGTTAAAGGGAAGTCGGCTTACCAATTCGATATAGGATTCATTCTCCTTAACAGCCTCAATGTCATACTCCTGGGGTTTGTCCTGCAGGTTAAGGAAGATGCTTATGTAACCATTGACAAAAAATTTAAAAATGAAGTGATCCAATCACCAGCGACATATAAATACAGCTACCTTCGCATTGAGCTCGAGACTTTTGTTTGCTTCAGAAATTACTCCTAAGAAATCATGAACTCTTCCCAACACTGTACAATAAGCCAGGCCAAGGAGAAATTAGCTCAGTCGAAAACAACATATGGGTTAATGCTTCAAAGTCTATCATGAATGTCACAGAATCCAAATTGGGCAAGATGAAGACAAAAGGACTACAGACCACAGACCACCATGGCTTTTACAGATCACAAGATAAGCTTAGCAAAGCTTCAAAATCACAGATAAGACATAGACTCAAGCAAACTCACCGGAAGAAAAAACACCACAAAAGCAGAAAACCAACTTACACAACATAAGCACGTTTACTTGGTTAATGCCCTCATCAATCTCATAATCAACTTACAAACTCGGAAGTAACTTGTTTAGTTGTCCCTGAGACTACAACTAAATAAGATCCTTTCACAGTCTTTGCAATAATCAGCTCCTCCTGTTCATAATCCATTTCCGCAGCAATCGTATCACTACAGTTGTGACAACAAATAAAGTTCAGATGTTCCATCAACCGATGCTGATCAACATAAACCCCCAAATCCTTCCACCCAATTCCAGCTTAACAATCTCCAATCTAAACCATCACAAATTGTCCAAATTCAAGCAAAGACCCTCATATCGACAACAACATAAACAAATTCAACCCTCTACAACTCCAGTCTCTAGTAACCTACATTAACCAGTCTCTCCAAACCTGTCCACTCTCTCATCTTCTTTCCCTCTTTCCCACTGAAAAGTATCAAACTTTTCACTTTCCCATGCCATTAAACTCAAAATCCGCAACAATCAGTCGAATACAATACACTATCACCACTATACAATCATCAAAATCATTCCAGTGACAATATTCTGCACCACTTTCACAGCTATCTACCAACACTCACACTACTACAAAGCTTTCCAAAAAAAAAAAACCATGCTTAGCTAAAAGTGGACAAAAAAAAAACATCTGGGCAGGTGCCAAAATGATTCATACTTCAAAGTAACAGCCAAAAGGAACAAAATAACATCTGGGTATTGGATTTTATAAGCAACATAATGAAACAATGAGTAAATAGATGATATTTAAAGACACACAACATATGCAATTATGAAATAAGAAAAAAAAAGACCTTGGCTTTTAGGCAAAGGTGCAGTGAAAGGTCTCCCATCAAGCTTTGGTTTGTTTTCTTGAGAGTTTTTGCCTTTCCCAAAGAGCAACAGTGCAGCTTCTGCAAACCCACAAAAGAAAAGGGAAAAGAAGATGAGAGTTGACAAAGATGGGTAGAGAAGAGGATACAGAGAGAGAGAGAGAGGAGTATACCTCTTGAGGAAGAAGAAGGGTCTTTGTGCTCTAGTTGCAGTAGCTCTTTACTTGTCTTCTCCATTGTTTGTTGTTGTTGTTGTTGTTGTTCTGTCTGTTTGTGTCAGTGTTTTGTGTTGTTTTGTTTTCCTGTTTGGTTTTCTGTAGGGTTTAAGTTGATTGTTGATGTGCCTGCCGTAGTACAAGTTTTGCAATTGTTAATTTTTGATTTTGGAAAAACAACCTTAAATTCTCATTTTTAAGAAATTACCTACGATTTTTTTTTTTTTAACGTTTTGAAAAATAAAAGCTACTTTGGGTTTTTCTTTTCCTATACACCCTCATATTTTAAATCAAGTTTGTAAAGATAAAAAAACCGCACAATGATAACACAGAAATTTGGGTGAACCCGTTTTATGTATGAAATTGAGTCATTAATGATAGAAAATGTTGATTAATGACCCCTCGATGGGCAATACTGGGGGCCCGAACGTCATTAATGACCTCGTCTCATATATGAAATGGGTCTACACTAATTTTTCATTAATAAAATGAATTCAACTAACGGAAGTTTAAAATTGTTATCGGCCCTAAATAGTCTATTTTGACTTTACACAAATGGTTTATTTCAATTCCAAATATACCATATAGCTAGCTTGTTGAATAATAATCTTTATTAAATCATGCTCGTTATATCATCCCGAAGTTTTATTGATTGTTTTACCCACCCACCTTAAAAAAAAAAAGAAGGTAAATTACCCAGTATTTGTCATCACACTAATATTAGAAAATTTTGTGTGAACCTATTTCATATATGAGACGCGATCACCAGTGGCAAATGACAACCAGGAGGTCATTAATCAATATTTTTCTATCATTAATATCCAGTCTCATATATAAAATGGTTTCACATGATTTTTTGTATACTAATATTGTGTTCTTTTAGTTTTTTTATTGTTTTTTAAATAAAAAAATAGTTTTCCGAATAAAATTAATGACTAATATTATAGACTTTTAACTATAGTGTTACAGTTTAGTTCAGTTTTTTTATTTATAGTTATATTTTTAACTACATTCAATATTTTCAAATAAATTCAGTTTTCGTCGGATTTTTTTAACTCCATTCAATTTCATTCAGACGAACAAAACACACACTAGTTATTTAAACTTCAATACACATGTTTCAATATTCCTCAGTGTCGCTAGGAGTTGTGAGAAGATTTGATCTTCTTTTACGCTTCTCTATATAAATGCCGGCCTGCATTATTTTAAAGTTCTAAAATAATTATCATGAAAATCCTTAGTGTACTTGTTTAAGTTGAGATCAATACCACCCAATAGGCTCCGATTATATGCAAGACTTTAATACATGAGGCGAAACTTTATAGTCACTCTAAAATAACTATGGTTCACCTTTATATTTGAAACGAACCAAAGAAAGTTTATATTGTTATTTAAAGGAATTTTCTATTAATTATTATTTAAAGCATTATAGGAGATAGTAGGCTGCAAGGGGCCAAGGCCTATTATACTATTGACCCGTAGTTTTTTATATGAAATTATACATAGACTAGTTTTCTTACCCGTGCGTTGCACGTTCCACAATTTTATAAATGTGTTGTCTTATTACTCTTTTGTATTTAACACAAAAATGAAATTGTTATAAAATATTCAATTATTAGATGATAATTTTATGTTCTTATATTTACATTACAGTGAACTCTTAGGACTACAATGTAAATTTAAGTATAAAAAATCACACAATTTAATTGAAATTTGTATTTATGGATACCAACAATCGCATTAAAATAGAAGAAAATGAACATTTG
>ONZK01002820.1:0-24124 GCA_900322385.1 Pharnaceum exiguum | reverse complement strand
TGTATGTTAGCACAGATAAAACGAGTGGCCCACAATGCATGCCTAAATTTTTTGTCTTATGCCTGAAAAAAAAAAAATAAGGTTAGCACATTCATTGATTATTATAGAAGAACCAAGCGCGTCGATATCCTATGCTATTAGCCACTATTTTAACATAATCAGTTATCTAGTATATGTGTTAATCAATTTAAAAAACATTAATTAGTGTAGCAAAATCTTGTTGTAGTTAAGTACTAACTCTCTTTTTCTCTTTACTAGCTAGTTTTCTATTTGTAATTTTTTAATCCTTCCACGCACACGTATAAATAAACATTTTTCGTAGAGACAAATCAAATTATTGTTTTTACAAAGAGAAATTGTAACATGTTTCTCACATGCAGTAATAGTGACCCTTTACCTTTAAAAAGGTGTACACTTTTACAAAATCTACTACTACCCAAATGTAACGTTTTAAAGTTTTATTAGAAGTCTCTAGTAGCTAGATTGCAGTAGGCAGAACCATGCAGATATACTGTACACACATCATCATTTTAACTTCTCAAGTATTTATGGAGGACTTCTTTTTCAAAACACTTATATGGAACAGTAAAAGGGTTGTGGATAAATATATAGAGGCCAATCATGGAAGTATAGTGACCATTGTTTATTATTTATTAACTCTTTTCCTACTGATGTTATTTTATAAATTTGTTTTTACACAAATTTTCAATTTTGTTAAAACGATGGAAGAAGGCGTAAAATTCAGCAAGTCTCACTTTAATTATCTATCGTGAAGGGATTTTAATTTGGAATTTGCAAGCACGGAAGTGGATGACAATCAGAGTTTTACATTTTAACTATAGACTTTGCGCGCAGAAATCTTCATGCAATGCCTTACACTCACCACTTGTGCAGATATACATATTTGTGAAATCTTATGATTTCAAGTTTTAAAAAAGAAGATTCGTGTGCATGTTATTGGCGATTATAAGTTTTGCATTTATTGCTACTTGCTACTTTAATTTGCTAGTGATGTCTTCTGAGAATTGGATGACAAACACCAACATACTCCTAGTACAGATCGATGGTACATCATTTTTCGCTGCTGAATTTATAAATTTATCTTCTTCTCGCACGTGACACAGTGCATGACAAAATACACTCTAACTTTTCTTTATTTTCAATGATAATGAATTAATTGGTGGGCTGATGCCAAATCGCCAATTGCGTTACTGCTTGTGCGACTATATTTTGTAACATTTCTTTCATATATCAACAAGATTCAATGATTATATTAGTATAGTGACATTTGTCCTCTTTTCCTTTTATATGGGTTATCGTCTAACCGATGTCATTTTGATTTGATTATGGGCTCATACAATATCCACGTTGAATTAGCCAAGAGAAAGAAAGTGAATGAAGCGACTACAACAGATTGGCGAAGCTTAAACCCTACGATAGATAGAACTTAAGGGCCAATTATCCAAGAATTTATTATATCCATTTTGTTATAATGTGTGGTTCAGAGGCGGTAAAAATCGGATCCCAACTTTTGAGGATTGAAGGTGTAAACCCCCCACTTATTAAGCTAACTCTCTTTACTTTATTATATCCATTTTTTGGTACAACCCTATTACAATTTATATAATAGTTCAATCAATTTAATTCAGCAATTTTCAGTTTTGTTCAAATTCAATTCCATTCAATTTAGTGGAACAGACCCTTGAGAAGAATAAAAAATTGATTCGAGGTACATTTTGTGTCCCATGACCTATGTATCCCATTCAAATCAGCCACTATGCACAATGGGGGGTCGTGCGACCCCCTATTCCTATTAAAAAAATGAATTTTTTTTTATTTCTCTCATATAAATTTGTTAATATGAGTTAAATTAATCTAAATAATTAATAGATGATATGAAGTAGTTAAAAAACCCAAATAAATATATCATAAAATGACTATGTTTATAAATATTACTTTATACCCTAAAATTGTACGTACTCATATTTCAAATACAAAACATGAACTCGATTGAGGTTGTATTTTATTTCACTTTAGTGTTACAATATTAGATTTTTCTCAGTTCGATCAATTTGTAACTAGTTTAATCTGATTTTCTGTCTAGTTTAGCTTAGTTTTTGGTTCCATGGTTACGAATTGAAGTACCTTTAGTAGTTTTTCCATATTTCAATTCAGTTCATTTCAATAATATTCACAATTTTGCCTCATTAATTTTTGTAAATCAATTCAATATCTTCAGTTCAACATAATACACTACAGTTTAGGCTTACTACTAACGCAAAAATCACAAACGCAATTAGAACTCTCTTAAATTAATAATAAAATGAATTAAAGGAAACAAATTGAACCAAAATAAACTTACCCAGCACTGAAGACGAAGATTACGATCTCAATCTTGCTATTATAATAGCATTCTCATTCAGTAAAGTTATTATGTGCCAAAGGATACTTTTGTACGAGTTAATAAAATGTAAACCTTTATAAGAAAAATACTTCTTCAACACACAAATACAATTTTACTACAATATTTTAAGTGAGTATTTTCTATATTAGTATGATAATGTGATTCGTTTTTTTTTTTGACCCCCTATTTTGAAAACTCTGGCTACGCCACTGATTCAAATTGGAACCATTCGTAATTGCGGCCTTTTACATTCATATATTTATATTTTTAAATGTAGATGTTTAAATATGAAAGACAGTGGGAAAGGAGATTATAAGACATATGATCGAGATGCTTGACAACATACGGAGGGATGAAAACACTATTTTAAATTTAAGCAACCTCTATGGTAAATCGATCATTTTAAGCTTTACAAAATCATTTTGTATTGTAAAAAAGGTCACGACTGAAACAAGGATTACTACATTATTACTTGTTTTCTTTTCTAGTGTAATTAAACGAAGGTATTGAGGTCGGTGACAATTGAGTTCCCGACCATCAAAATTGAAGGTGTCTTGTCTAATACGGAGTACTTGAATAACTATTTCTTCTCTATTACATTAGCTTATACGATTATGTGAATTAGTGTCCTCCTAACCCGTTTTATAAGGTAATTTCATAATATCCCTTGTGTTATGCAAGTATTTGGGACAATCAATTACTTTGAGTGCGGTTAGCCTCTTTAATTCTTAGTTTTGTTTTTAGAAAGGTTAGTGAGCTGACTTAGTTAGGGCCCCTCATCTCCAAGGTAATTCTACGTAAGTTTTTGCATTCTATTTGTAGTTGATATGTATTTTAAAGAATCAATACAAACGATACAATATTTTTCTGAATTGACTTAATTAGTTACTCTGTAGTGTACACTAGGTGAGTAGGTGACCCAGAGTGTGGGTGTAATATTTGAGCAGAACTGTAGAACAAACTTAAAAACAATAGAATTATTGGAAACATTCTTAACGCATGGAATGCTAATATGCTATACTCCGTATAATATAAGGTAATTACGTAAATGTTCCCCTCAAAAAAAAAGGTAATTACGTAAATGTTGTTTTTTCTTTCATTTGAGCTCCGCGTTTTTCTTGTGGACGTCTCCTTTGTTTATGTTTAGTGAGACACGCTTAGGAATCTATTTGCCATAAGAAGCAATCCCATCAATTGTTTGGGGCCCTGTTTTAGCATCTACGAAGTGTCAAGACAATTTAAGTTTGCAGTAGATAGCGACCCTCAAAATAGCCAGGAATAAGGAACAAGAAAATTAAGAGATGGTCCATATGACTAATGAGACTAATGGCTTTCTAAAGTTCATGGAAACTGTGAGTCTGTGACCGCTCTATGATTTGGCTTTTTCTTTATATGGATCATGACATAACTATCATGATGAAATCAAGGTTTTATGCACGCAAGAGTTTATGTAGAATAAGCATTTTATTACTTCCCTCATTTCTCTTTTATATTTAGAGTATCATTTTTTGGTTACGCTGAAGTCTTTGGTATATCCAGTGTTTTTACACTGGGTGATCAATAGTGATGAAATTGTGACTAGTAAGTAGTAACTATATGGTACCGACTAAAACAACAACAACAGTCCCAATATATCCCATCTCAAATGGGGTACTGAGGGAGCCTGATGTACGCAGCTTTATCCCGATTTGAAAAATCGGGAGACTGTAACTAATACTATAGAGTTACCAATAGTAATGAAATTGTTTTTCACATGATCACATTGTTGTTTTCTTGGCCTTGTATATCTTTGATTTTTTGGAGGTTATAACTAATTCATAATTCATTCTCCCTTCGGTTAGTAAAGCATGCTTTTAGCAAAAGCCTGCCAAATAGTGCTGCCATAGTGCCATCACATGATTCAAATCTAGTTATAGCTATTTGCTAGCACTGGCTGTTTACCCTAGTTCTGCTTGCAACAAGTTGTCTTGACTCTAAAAATCCATCAAGATGATCATAATACTTGATTACATTGTAATCCTTATATTTTACAGTATAATTAGGCTGCCGGCCTTTTAATTTGTAACTGGTCCCTGGTTGGAAAAACACAAGAAGTTCTTTATTGTTCCACCTATCGTCAATTGTTTTTGAGTTGAAACATCATTTAACTATTACAGTAATTCTCACTTATTTCGTTCCTACCAATCTTGTCCGGTCCGATCCAGGGCTAGACCGGTGCACAACCCTACTCATGAAGTCTATTATCATGCCTTATGCTCAGATGTAGCTGTGTGTATAAATCTCATATTTCTTTGTAGTAGCGTACGTGCATTACTTGATTTCTATATGCAAAATTCAATTTAGTGTTTTCTCAACAAAAAAAAAATGTTAAAATAATTAAACAATAAATTCAATCTAACAAAATGCACTTCGCTTCAATTGGATAGGCCCAAACCAGAAGTACTCATACAGTAGACCTCTTGTAGGTCGTCTTTGATTTTGATTCGAGCTCTTGGCTTTTGCGCTAAGGCGATCGAAACAACTTGTACAGTTGTACAGTTGTACACTTGACTCGATCGGCATAGACGCATAGTACCGCAGTGTACACCAATTCTCGTCGTCGATACTCGATAGGGCTCCTTTTTAGCTTCAACGGTACAAATGTCCTTTTTTTTCTTTATGAACAATATCCAATTTTTCTTTTACTATCGATGAAAGGAAAAGAGACCAAGCTGGAGATTTTCTATGAATAAAAATTAGCACATGCAGCAATTAATTCCCGCAGGCTGCTTTGCTCTATTTGTTGAGCCATAATGGGACAGTGGATTCAACGTCTTGTTGTCTTTCCCAATTTGCAAGAAGTAAGGATATGGGGAGATCAAATCTTCATGAATGAACACAAGTCCATGAGATTGCTTGCTCGGTATTTTACCAAGTCTTACTTTTGAAAGTAAGTAAGTTACAAAATAGACTGCACACAAAAATGAAATAAAAAAGTAACAAAACAGTAACACAATGGTATGGCTATATTTGAATCCGGTCATTTTCAATGAAATTGAGTTCAATTTTGATGATGTCATGATCTTCCTGAATTGAAACTGTCACGCACTACAGAGCTTGTGTTACAAAGTTCGTTCATTTGTTCTTATACTCTATTTTTCAAGCCTATTAATGTATTTCATTTCTGATATTGATCAATTGTTAATCTTGCAGTTAGATAATATAATTCCATTCGGAAGATTTGGAAGGAGTCTTTTTACAAAGGATAAAAACATAATGAGTAAAAAAATTCTGTACAGTCATACAACCAACAAAAAAAAGATGATTTTCTCTCCATTATTTCAATAACTCCTAGTCAAGTTTGGAATTGAAGAAAGTTACCCAAAATGACCAATATATAATCCGACCGAGAAAACCGAAATTTCCAAGTTTAATGATATGATCTATACCGGATCAAAGATTTCAAAAAAAAAAAAAGAAAACCCGGATCAAATCCAAACCCAACTTAAATGACGTTAGATTTCGAGCTTTTGAGTTACTGTATAAATGCAATAAGAAAATATTTTTATAAAACCACATTGATGATACACATTTTTGTTATATTATTTGGCTTTTAAGTTAAAAATATCAAGTTGAATATTTTAACTTTTAAAAAATTATAGAAATATTGTTATTAATTTTAAAAAGAATTAATGTTAATGAATTATAATGCTATTATTAAATTTTAAACACGACCTAAATACTTTGGCTCACGAACAAATCAACCCAATCTAAACTCGAAATGGCCAAATCGAGAAAAACTCATCCCAAACTCGATCGACTAGCGTGTTTGACAAGTGTACTCCTAGTTCATCATTTTGGATACATAAAGTTGAGCAAAAAAGAACAAATAATTAAAACTCGAATGGGATGCGATTACAGCAGAGCGAGCTTAATTTGATATTATATGCTCGTATATACACTGGAAGTCACTGTCTATTTGGATGAAGCATATACTCCATGCACAAGAAACAATCAGCTTCAAGTTGTGTCTATTTGGATGAAGCATTAAACCTTTATTATACTCCAGGTAATCATATAGACATACAGTAGTATTTGTCATATATTGTGTGATGAGAAAACTTTGCAATGTCGCCTCAAACGAGAATCATTCAGTCATTTGCTAAAGGAGTAAATTGTAGTGTAGCATATGCTACATACGTGGGAAGCCCCATGCAAACGCCAAGTTGAAGCAAGCCAAGTTATCACTCAGTGAAGTTGAAGCTGTTAAGTCATGACATAAAGCTCACTGAAGATGACCCTTTAACATGGTACGGAGTATACATTACTTTTTTGAGTTTTTCTAGTACATGCTCCACGCTGATGGTATGCTTTCTATTACTTCGATTCTCTTCTTCTCATTATTTTTCCTTTTCCCTCTATTTCATTCTATTGAAAAATCTGTGTTAACCCGTTTCATATATGAGAGTGGGTATGAGGGGTTATTATTATGTAGGAGATGGGTCATTATTATGTTGCCGAGGGGTCATTATTGTGTTGTCGACAGGTCATTGATACCCAGTCTTATATAAGAAACGGCTTCATACTTTTTTTTTTCTTCATTCTATTTGGCACTCGTCGTCATTGCGTTGATCGTATACAAAGGCATGATGCAATAAGCTATACTGCTATAGTGTACTCAAATTGTAAGCAAATCAAGATTAGTGTTCATTGTGGTCCTATCTATTAAGCTTTTGATAATTTTAATTTCAAATGGACAGGTCGGAACCACTTCATTGTGGTCCAAATATTTAGTGAGACTGATTGTTAAGAAAGATGTTTATCATCTCTAATTCAACGATGTGGCTAGATTACCTCCCAGTATTACATGGTCATTTTGACTTAATTTCCTCGCTCGCTTATTTTGTAGTTCACTGAACTGCCTTCTTCCAACGTGACCAACAACAGTTTGATTAAGATATCCGGTCCCGTCTTAATTCAGTTTCATTCAAGTCCGCAAACATATTGCCCTGTTTGCTTTATGCATTTTATGACTTACATAGCAGCAAGAGCTTTTTCATTTGTTTCTTGGAAACAATCCAGTATTCTATTGACTAGCTGATTGTTTTGCTAAATGTGTGAAAAATGCTTTTCCTTCATGCCTGGCTGCCTGTTGGATCGATTTCAGTATTCAAGTATGAAATGATTGATGATCTAAAGATATTGCAACCATTTACAAGAATTTTAATGTGGTCCTGTAAAGTACAGACTGCGTTGGGTTACGAAAGAACTTTAGGCATAGAAGTCCTAGTTCCTAATAAATGCATTATACAGTAGCCTAGAGGAAAATTTGATTAGCAAAGGACTACAAAAAGTTTTTCTTCTTGGATCTATTGTAGAAGACTGGAAGTATGAATGTGTGTAGAATTTGTCTAAGAACTAAGAAAATGAGAAGATCCCGGCTTTCTCGACATCATTTTCATCCTACAAATGTGTCCAAACTCCAAAGTCTGAAAATGGTCGAGTGAGTGTCAAACGACTATGATATTTGTCATCATGGTGATTGTTATATTAGCTTTAGTGCACTAGTAATTGAAACAAGAAATGAAATGTAATCTTGTGATTTGGCTGAACAAGAATCTGAAAGGTTGCCGTTGCGGATTTAGGTCAGTCATGCAGAATGATGAGGATTTACACTCGAGTACCCCCATTGAATGGGGATTTACACTCGGTTGTTGTTGTTGTTGTATGCAGAATGATGAGGAAGCTAATCACTGTAGGTATTTCTAACTTCAACTGAATGGAAACATATTGTATTTCGAAGATGAAGGAATAGTGTATGTCGCAATTACAGATAATTGGAGAATGCAAAAGTAAAATTAACAATGATATGTAGCAAGACTAGCAACACACTCAAACGAGCATATAGAAAGGTCACACCTATAGTCACTCTCATACACAAAGTTGAACTGTAGTCACTGTACTTAAAACTACGCTGCACTATCCAAAGTTAAATGGTTCTATTTGATGACTTTTGAAAACACCTTAGACTCTGTAATGCATGAAGCTTTTTCGATTGCAAGTTGTAAGATTCCAACTCAAAATCTCTAGTATGCAAGAACAACAAGATGTTGTAACTCTTCGTCGAATTCAGAAGAGAAAAAACGCACACAAAGAAATTGGTTGGCATCATCGGTACTTCCAATCGAACCGGTCCACTTGGTATGGCGGGTAAAGATCACCACATAAGTGCACTGTGTGTGGGACTGAAACTGAATCAACACTACTTCTAGCGTCCCCACTGAATCTTGTTCTACCCATTGATATTTGACGATTTTGGATCTCCCTCAGTGGATGCCTCTGAATATTGCTCGCAGAAAACTTGATTTCCTGCTGCTGTTTAGCCCTATTTGATGCTGTGAGACTCATGTACCTGGGCTTGCTGCTGCCACTCTCATCAGTTCTGTCAGTACTGCTGGACATTGGAGTCTTAGAGGCTGAAATAGATGAAGTTGAAGTGGAGGTCTCTTCGATTGTAAGTTTAGAACTTGGTTCTGAACAAGACCGGGCCATATGTGCACCTAGAGTAGTAGACTTCGCAACAACTTTAACAGATGCCTTGTTTCTTCCAACACTTGAAGAGCCAACTCTAACCTTGTTTTGTTGGGAGGACGTCTTAGATATTGGCGACATAAATGAAAGATCACTCCGAACCTCCTCCATTAACCTACTTTCCCATGGTTTGCTTGCCATCCAACGGTCCAACCAGCTCCAACCAAAGGCGTTTTTGTCTAGTTTAGGAGGGTGGACATTGATACCAGGCCTGGTACTCCCAGGATTTAAGTTGGGGCTTGTTCTTATTTGCTGCAGTAAGGTCAAAATCATAAGAAATATATCAGAATTATCACTATCCAACAGTCTAAGTGATTCAGTGCATCCTTAAGGAATTCCTAATACCTGTTGGGAGAATGCATATGAAATCGCCCGTTCCCTTTTAATTGCTGCCTCTTGCCTCATTTGTAACTTTGTCCTTACTTCCTCAGCGCTACCTCTGATGTCACACCATCCTGCCTGAAATATGCATAGCGAAATCAGTTAACGCGACCACACTTTCAACACACTATACAGGGACTATCAATCATCAAATGAACTGTTCATACCTCAGCCTGCTTTGTAGGATCAAACCTATGACTGTCGAGCGATTTGCTTCCTACTTGCCCTTCCATAGACATCCTCACTCGTTGTGCCTTGACATGTGCTTGAGCTCTTACAAGGGCCTGCATACACCTCAGTGTCACTGCAGCTTGTTTCCTGACCAACCGCCCTCGAACTATTGCCTGCAGCTTCACCAGCGCTTTCAAGGCCCTCAGTGCCCGCCTCGCCTGCCAGCATCATAACCATATTGTAGTCATAATTTTCAACATTTTTTTAAAGAACCTAGTAAATGTAAATTAACTAAGCAACATTCTACAACCTATGGGAATGAACTCATCAGTGACAAACAAATCCTTTCAAGAGAAATGCAATATGCCTTATAATGCCTAGCCTTAGTAGTGTTATACCAAGAAATCACAGAATCTAATGAAGTTGAGATAACATCAGGCTACCATAGTAACCATACCTAAATGAGCCTTTGGTAAGGGTCAAGACTATGTTATTCAAAATTAAGTCCTGAAATCATTGACAACTTGGCAATTCAAATCAAATAAGCAAGTGACAGACTGACTTAGTCCCAGACCAAATTTTTAATACTAGATTATTGTTCTGTCTAGTACATCCCCTACAAGACTGCTAATGTTACTAGGAAACTCGATTCAAATTCTGAAAATCATGAATCTTTATAAAGCTTAATTTAAACAAAAGCACAAAATTCCCTTAAAACTAGCCAAATTCAACCACTCCGGACAAAAGATCACACATAAAGTTCCTAAGTCAGTAAGTCACTGTACAGAACATAACCCAAGACAGTAATTCCAAATTATTAAAAAGGAAGAAAATGCAACCTTTTTTTGAGAAGGTAAGTGGGTGGTAACCCAAATTTGAGACAAACTTAGCAACAACTTTCAATTAACAATTCAAAACCAAAACTTTATTCCACCTAATCAACTCATTCAGATCACAATCCACCCCTAAATAAACACCAACAACATATATAATCTCAAAATTATTTCTTTAGGGTGGGTTAACAAAGACCAAAATGTTGGCACTAGATACATCTACACATACACCACAAACACACATACTGACATACACATACAAAACGTATAAATCATCTAGCAAAAAATTCAACAAATTTAGACAGGAGCATAAAACAATTCCATCATGAAATAAAATAAAAGTATATAATATAAAATTGGTGCATACCAAAAAAGCACGGAAAGCAGTTTGAATACGAATAGCAGCCCATTCTTGACGAACAATTAGAAAATCCTTAGGAGGGGCACGAATAACAGCAGCCATAGCAGCATTCATTTGCCTTTTACTTGCAGCATCACCAGCCATTGATGATGATGGAAGATCAGACGCCTCAGATTGTCCTCCTGTTGCTCCCTTTGATGATTGGTTTCTCCAAAGTCTCCATCTTTTTCTTGTTTTTCCACCACCTTTGTCCTACAAAACACAAATAAACGAAAATTAAAACATGCCCATGTGGAAAAAATGGTTGGAAAATGAGAAAGTTTGAGTCTTTAAGGGTTTTTGAACCTGGTCACTTTGGTTGGATTTTTTGTGTGATATGAGTGACTTTAGCCAATTCCCTGAGGTACCCATTTGAGTTTGGATGTTGGTTTGAAATGGGTACTTTTCGAATTTGGAAATGGTTGAGTGAGGAGAGAGAACGGAGTGGAGATTTGTGGTGGTGTTGAAGAAGTTGAAGTTGAGAAGCAGAGTTTTTGAGTTAAGGAGAAAAAGGAAGAAGTGTGGGAGAAAGGTTTAAATTTTGAAATTCGAAAGAAAAGAGAGTTATAACGGTAATGAATGATGACGGTGATGTTTATGTAGCGTAGACAGAAGTTCGAAAGTTCTACTTGGGTTGGGTTTTGCTATTGGGTTGGCTTTGCTTTTCCCTAGACAAGGTTCCTTAATTAGGGGAGCTTCCTAGGATGAAAAGCCAATTATTCGGCATGGCATCATTTGTGTTTTGTAGTTTGTAGTTTTGTACAAACTTATGTTGGATCAACACTTGCATTAAGCCATGTTGGAGAAATAGACAATTAGAACATGTCAAAAAAAGTTAAAAGGGTATTAGGACAAACATCACTAGTAGCCAGTAGGTGTTTCATCAAGAATCAGAAACAGTACAAAAAGGAATGTAAATTTGAGATTCCTGCTTCTTTGTTTCCTCCGTGCTTCCCTTTTTCCTTTTGCATTCGACATTTTGATGTTCGATCACATTCAACTTCGTGGACCATCATCCAAATTAAGTCATGGTAGTAGCCCTTCTTCTTTTTTTGGTTCGGTAGAGCTAGCCAACAATTGGTTTGTATTTGGAAATCAAACCGGAATCAATTCGATGTAAATTAGTAGCGAATGGCATTGAAGTCGAATCGAACACGATCGATTTGACAACGGTTTGAAATTTTTTTCAAATCGACGATTCGATTCGAGTCGAACCGGGCATAAATCGATCCAAAACAATTTGTATCGAGTCGTTGATTCGGGTCGATTCGGGTGAAACCGAAACCAAATCGATTCGGTAAATAAAGTTGTGGCCAATACAGAAAATCAAATTCTTTTGTATGTAAGACATCTTATTACATTAATGAATCGGCCAATGTTTAATAAGCTAAGGAGAAAAGTCATTTTATTTCTTTTTAATGGTTTTATCATTTCAATATTTAATTTAAGGTCTACCTAATTAAGTGCATTTTTTCTGAAAAACAAGTCGAGTTGAGTTGAAGTCGATCCGTCGTAGTATGGTTCGGGTTGCGGTTGTATCAGATTGAAAATTGATTCGAGTCAAAGTCGAATCGTTTTTCGGTTCGGGTTGCGGTTTTACATAGTTATTTGGCCAAGTTGAATCGTTATGAACGATCAAGTAAGGTTTCATATATCTTAAAAGTTGAAATCGGTGTGAATCGAAGCGAATCGAGTAGTGACCAACTCTAATTGGGGGGACCGGGGAGTAAATGAAAGTTTAAGCGTTGAAAGTAAGAAAATGAATAAAGCAAAGTGGTTAATTGTGTTGTCTTCACTTCAATTCAATTCAGTTATTTTAGTTCAATAGGTTTCACTTAATACGTTGAGAAGTGAACTTCTTCATTTAGTTTAGAACTTTACTTCAATCCAATTTGATCTTTATGACTTTACCATCAAATTTTGAATTTAGTTCAATTTATAATTCCTTTTCAATGTGGTTCATGACTTTGCAAAAAAAAAATCACATTTGGAGTTTAATTTAACATTTACTAAAATTAATTTAAAATTATAAATGTGTATTTTATAAAAAAAAATTGAATTATTCTTGTATTTTGGAAGTTTTTTTTTCCTAAGGTAAAGAAAAGTTAGGGAACTCTCTTCTCGAGAAAAACCCTTAACCGATCAACCATAAGAATGGCTGAAAACTCCGAACAATGAGAAGAAGAAAATGTATGCCTGGAATTTGTATGAGCAGTTTTAGATAACTAGTTTGCAGCTCTGTTAATCTCTCGGTAAATATGATGAATTCTAAAAATGTTAAAACGTTGTAGCAGTAATTCACAATCTTGAATTAAAGTTGAGATCTAAACTTCCTTTGTAATGCTCTTATCAGTATTAAATTATCACCTTCAATTTCTATTTTACTTATTAATGCAGCTAATAATCCATTTTGAAGTGCTATACCTTCTGCTACAAGTATACTTGCACTATCAATTTTCGAAAAATGAGTGCGGCGAACTTGATTATGCTCATTCCTGAGAATAAAACCAAACGTAGCGTAGTTATTTTGAAATGAACCATCAAAATTTAATTTTGCAAATCCTGGAGTAGGAGATGTCCATCTAAAGTATTGCTATTTTCTTTGATTTTTACCTTTACAAAGAGATGGAGCTAATGTATCTTAGTTATGTAAGAAATCCAGTGATTTTTGTGCTTATATTTGCTAGGAAGGGCTTTCTAAAACAAGTCCAATTGACTAATCCAAATGGACTAATGTTTATTGCTATAACTGAGACAGGCCCAGACAAATGCGTTGAGTCCATTACGCCAACCATCTAGCATAACCGTGGACGATTGGGTAGTATGGGAAGAGGGTCAAAATACCCACGAAAGCAGGAATAATTCCGAATAAGATCACACGAGGGGGCAAAAGCAAGCAAGGGGCACGAGGGTAGTTTGGATAAAATGCTGTCATCAGTATCTGATTTTGTTCCTCGTAAGGAAGGCAACTAGCATCAACCCACTAACACTGTCATCAGTATCTGATTCTCAATACCATTACATAAACAAACAAACACACAGAAATTCTTTCTGGTTAAATTCTGACATATCAATATATCATATCACCAATCACCACAGAAAAGAAGAAAAGAAGAGAAGTAGCAACAGAATTCCCAATGACAGACCCATCTGCATCAAAGGACACTGATCATCCTCATCCAGGTATATATGTTGCAAACTCACAATCTTTTTCCCTTTTTTTTTCCCTGGTAAATTGCACTTAGTTCTTAAATCATACCCATATCCAAATGAAACAATTTTGTTATAGTTGCTACTTAATAAAGATTGGATTTTTATTTGATGGGAAGTAATAAAAAGCTAAACCCACAATTTAGAATATGCAATCATAGCCTTGATCATGAAATATATTGACAAAATGGATGTTTTGAGTGACAAGAAAGCCCTTTTGTTTTCTTCAGAATATGACTGGAGGATTGTTATAGTGGAACTAAAATTTAATGGCGAATTGTCACTCTATAGTATATCTTCTCAAATAAAGGTAGTGACTTATATTTATTGGTTGTCATACCCCAGTAAAACATAACTCAGCAATCAGTAAAATAATCCAAACTCTGTTGGGATTTTGAGGTGAACTTGTATAGATGAAACTGCTCATCTTTAGACTGTTTATTTATTACTGTACAGATGCCTGTCTTTGTGGTTAGCCTTTTGTGGAAGTTGATCATGAGTTTATGACAGAGATGAGTTCTTTCTGAACTTGTTTTGTCAGTTTATTCTGGTGTCAAAAACTATTGCCATGATGAGAATTTGTGGATATCATTGATTGTTTGGATGAATATGCTGTGCTGGTTTCACAAGTAAGATGATCAGTTAGATGATGATGATAGGAAGGCATTCGTAGTCTGCCACTCGCTTTGAAACCATTACCCTATATGTTAAGGACATCAAGTTTTGAACATATAATCTTCTGGAGATGAATTACATGTTTTGAGTTGTTGGACTTTGCTCTTATGTTTCTTTTACTCTTTTGTGCAAGAAATGTTCTGTAAGCATATTCATTGTTTAAATCTAGACCTTTCATCCATCCATAGTTTACTGAAGGATTGACACACTATACCCTTAAGAAGTTCACATCTTTGGCTAAAGACATCTGCTTCTACGGCATCTAGAGTAGTTGACGATGTTGAATTGAGTTTTCTTACTGATATTGGCTACAATTCTGAAGCTTCAGAACATCTGTGCTGCAGATGAAGTTGTGTTTACAATATACACCTTTTTCTCATTCATTTTCTTATCCCAGAAAAAGAAGTGAAATCACCAAATCTGATAGAAAGAGCCAAGGAAGAGATTGCAGCCATATTTGGTCACAAGAAGTCACCACGTCATCACAAGGAAACTCATGGGATGAGTGATGACATTGATGAGGCCACACCCGTTAGTGAAGTCAAAGCCCCAAATGTATTCGAAAGAGTAAAGGAAGAGGTTGAGGCTATCGCTGAAGCCGTTCATCCTAAAAAGGATTCGAAAGATAACAAATAAGAGAGGCATGTACATTGCTGCTGAGTGCTGAGAGAGTATTCAATCTGCTCAAAAGTGTTGCTTCTATTGAGGTTCAGTTATATCTGACACATCTACTTATGATTACCTGGCCATTTACATTTGTGAAAATTCTGTACCTTTATGTGATAATACTTCCCATTTGTGTAATTGGCATATTATTCCCATTGTTCTGAGGCATTACTTCATGGATATGTATTTTATGAGAATCATTTCCTTCAAATCATTTGTGAACCTATTCAGAGTAAAAAGTTCGGTGTTGCCATGTAGAATGTAGCTGCTCCATGGTCTAGCTGGGAATGTAGTGTGCCTGGTTTATTGAGAAATGTTATGATGTATGTCGTATTGTCATCCCCCAACTTCAGCTAGTTTTCATCCAAAAAAAAGATTAAATCGGCTAGTCTATCCTTGAGAATGGTGTATAGTTGCACAGTTGCACTACAGAAGTGCACTAGTTTGTAGTTTTTGAGCTCAGCCAGCAACCACAAATCCACAATCCTTATTCCACAAAAAAAGGGTTAACATATATCTGGACAATGCAACCTTGGGATTAAGGCAATACTGATGTTGTTTTGTTTTTTGTTTTTTTTGGCTACAAGTAAGTCACTGGCGTTAGAGCGGTTACAACTATAGGAGAGGGGGAATTCGAACATGAGATCTAATGTTTGTAGGGCTTCGATTATTATTTTTAACACCACTAGGCCAAGACCTCCTCGACGCATTTCTGATTACTTTCGATGAGGCAGAGATGTTTGGTTAGCAGTTAGCACTCAATATTGAAGATGATTGAAATCTCAGTCTTTTATTTTTCTTATGAGGTGGTTTCTATGTATCAGCAACAAAAAAATGGAGCTTTGGAATTTCGTAGTTTAGACTTTAGACCGAGGAAATGAGGTTGTCTTTATTCGTTTGGTTCTTCTTCACTCTATAGCCTGCTCTGAGCTCTCTTTCGGATGATCCTTTTAAACTGTTGGTTATATGGCAGTAATGCATTTTGAACATTTGGACAAAAGGCATTTTAGATCGCCATTAATGGAGTATTCCTATGCCAATCAGACCTACCCGAGTGTAGCAACTATTCATATAGACCACCTCCCAGTAAATAGGCTAATAGCTATGTCAAAGTGGCTAGCTGTTAGCGACTTAGCGTTATTTGATTAGTACGTACTACGTAGTCTATGATTTCGATTTATGAAGGGAATAAATAAGTGCATGAAGAAATGGATTATGCTAATGGAGTAATGGGGCAGCATTTGCAAGTCTTCTCCTCTTTCTTGAGAGTTGTGAAATTAGTACTAGTGCCAGAGTGAATTTACCACTGCCATATCTTAAAAGACATGCACAAATCAGTCTCATGGATAACAGAATTGAGGCAGATTAATTGGCATATCAATCTGAGACATTTGTACATGCACAAATCAGTCTCCTGGATAACAGAACTGAGGTAGATTAATTGGCAAATCAATCTGAGACATTAGTACGTAAATTTGACAACACGAAAATACCAATTTTCGATGAGTAAACGAATACATCTGAAATGGTACAGTAGAAGAGTGTGTGGAACCTGATCTTGACTAGAGATGACAGGCATCAGAGAATAGCATGTACTATCACAGTAATATAAAAATGTATAATTTGCTTATAATGCATAAAAGCTGTACGCGTTCACGGTTCAACGCATTACCCAGTGAGGCCAGTGCCTCAATTTTGAGGCTACAAACGGTTTTTCGTCTTGTTAATCCCTTTCTTCGCTTTGTAAGCTTCTCACGATGTTACAGGAAACAGTGAATGGTTCAAATCACTCAATCATTCTATCATCCATCAAAATGTTGTTTCAAAGGCCAACACAAAGATACAAAAAAGTGTTTTGACTTTTGACCACAGTTAATTCTATCAGTAAATTCTTCTTTATTAGACAATGACAAATAATATTCCCGATTTGGGACCATAGAAAAGGTTGGCACTGCAAATTTTACTGGAGAAAGCAATTTATTGTTCATTCATAAATACGGTAATGAATACAGTTGTATTTGTAACCCTTGGTGTTTAACAAAGAAGTATCAATAGAGTGCAATATAAAGTTCAATAGTGTACGAGTAAGGTGTAAGTGTGTAACCATGTAACGTTTAAATGTTACTCGTATTATCTTGCAGAATATTGCGTACGGAAACTCACATGACTATTTTCTTTCTTGATTCTTGAATGAGTAGACCTCAGCATTGTACCATCAGAATATGACTCAAAACATATCTTTTGGCCTTCTAAAAGCTAAAGATGAACACTTATTTTATCCTTAATAAACATCGAGAATGGCAATGTGATAGTAGCCGTCTAGCACTCTAGCTGAACGCCTGAAAGATCACTGATCACCTGTATTTCTCAGTTTGCTGTGCGGGACCAGTTCATTCTTATGAACTCACAGAGATTAATTCAACAGTTCAGAAGCATCCAATTAATCTTTGGACTTCTGAGTCACCACAGCCTCATTTCAAACAAAACAATCCAGTTTTAAAGTTTAAGCCAAAGGTGCAGCAGCCTAGCAGTCTTACACTAATCTCCAAGTAGTGATAAATTCGTTTGGAAAATATATCCAACCTTAGTAAATGCGTAGAGAAATTCACATTCAAACATAGAAGCCTGTAAAGCTTGCTGTTTCAGGCTTACTACTTTGTGCAAGTAATACAAGTATACAACAGTTTTTTGCCAAAAGAGTTAGGAGAAACAAAATAAAAAACAAAGGCACCAAACTAGTACTGAAATCTACTGATAGTCTAGTACCAATAGATGATACAAGTAACGAACTCATTTAAACCAGATATTGGTATTGCAGGTGCACCTGCAAACTGATCACTGAACAATTATTTCACCTTCATTCAATAAATAAGGTGTGGAGGTTCCTTCCAAAGGGAGATCTTTCCCTTCCTTTTCTAGGAATGAACTAATATATTACACAGAAAGGCACTGCACTGCAGTCTATGATCCCCTACCCTCTTATGTCCTATCTACAGTTTCCATCTTTCTGAGAACTTTCAGAGATTTTGTAAGGCCTGGATGATCTCCAATCTCATCTGTTTTTTCATTTCTATATTGATCCATAAAAGGCAGCTGTCATCTTGGCCTGTTTTACAGCCCCAAATGGTACTCTTTTAGACTCTTCTTGGACACTCAATCATAAAAATCCAAAATAGAAACAGAAAGAGCTTTTTTCCTTGGGGTTTGACAAGTGAGTTGTCATAGATAAGTTGAGAAGATATCAGTATCAGCTATCAGCAGTAGGGAGGTGGTAGGAAGAAACACTTGTCCATCAAGTAAACCCCTATCCCACTCTCTCCCATTCTTTCTCTGTAACTCTCAACCCAATGCAAGAAGCTGGTGCTTGCAGAAGAAAAGAGCATTAACCAAGAAAACTAGAGGGGCTCCTACTCTTTTCTTCTCTGTTTTTCTTTGGGAAGTGGGAGTTCACTTGGGCAGTGCAAATAATGAAATAAATATGCCCACCTATTCGTACATTAGCTTCTTCATCATCCAGTGAATTTCAGCTTGTGCTCACACAATCATTTCAAACCTTTGGTTCTTCCCTCTCTAGAAATTTTTTTTAGCACATCTCTAGCAAGTTTTTCCCATCATCATCACATAATCATTTCAAACATGAGGAGGTTCTTGTGCTGCTTGGCTTTACTTGTGCACATTGTCACTTGGGTTCCTGCAACAAGTAGGCTTTTGGCCTCAAATGATGATCAGTCTTCACAACAACTTGGTAAGCCAAAAGCAATTAAAAATTTAGAACTAATAACAATGATCCTTTCTTTATCATAAGGTCCTGATTTGCATATCATTGTCTTATAACCTCCTCTTTTCCTCTGTGCAGGCAATGGCATTACCCCGGTAAGCTCACAACCAACAAACATCTCACAACAGGTATTGATTCCTCTCTCTCTCTCAACCAAATGCACCCAGGCCTAAACAATAATAACTTCTTGCACAACAAAGCAACTAACTACCCAAAGAGAAAAGGGATGCTGATCGCAAAGTCCATGTAATTATCTAAAACATGCTTGTTGAGCAATTTGGAAAGATGTCTAATGTCAAGCTTGTTGTATGATCCACAGGGAAAGGCAGACATATCAGAAAAAGACAGCTACACACAGATAAACAAGCTAGGATCAAGGCCCCCCAGTTGTGAGCACAAGTGTGATGGCTGTAATCCTTGTTTGGCCATCCAAGTTCCCACCATCACTGGCCATTTTCGAGTCCAATATGCAAATTATGAACCTGAGAGCTGGAAATGCAAATGTGGGCCTATATTCTACAGCCCGTGATCATTAGTTTGCTAGTTTTGGTTCAAGCACATACTAGTACGAGTATATCTTTTGGTGTAGGAAATCTACTGATTCAGTTATGAGTTATCTGTCTAGTGAGTACAATGCAGAAAGTGTAATGAGTTCTGTACAAACGATCATTCAATTTGGGACCTGACTCCAATGAATTTAGTGATATGTATATGATCATCTTACTAATTTAATGCTCAAACCTTTTTCATGTCTACAATGTATTGCTATAAACTTTTGGTGATGAATATGTTCATTTTTTTTAATGAGGGCTGACTTTATTACATAGGTGATCACTCTGATCAGTGCTTGCCAAAGTTCATTACTTGCTAAGTTGCTATTGATGTGAAAATGGACTTTTATGGATGCGATTGATACCTTTACTGTAATAATTGATTAAAGGGCACAACGCTGAATGTTTGAATAATTGTTCTTCGGGTCGATAGTTTCCGTTTCATAATGTAAATATACCATTTTGGGTACCTAACTTATAACATAATACCATATCAGTGCCCATTCTTTTCAATATTTCATTTTGGGTACCCGAGTTTTTTGACTTTGTACCAATTTGGGTACCTCATATGACGCCGTTAAAATTTTTCGTTAAAAAAGCGATTACGTGTCAAACAACGGTTGGTTGGCAACAAAAGAATATGTGAAATGACCATTATACCCTTAGAATAATTTTTTCTGTCATAGGAAATATACCATTTTGGATATCTAACTTATAACATAATACCATTTTGGGTACCTAATTTTTTTGAATTGTACCAATATAGGTACCCAAGAGGTTTTCTGTCTAAAAATACGTTTATTTGCTGACATGTCCTTTATATTAGGGTTATTTTGGTAAATTTCTCTCATTTTGTAATTTTTCTTTTCCTTTTACTATGTGAAATTTGATATAAAAAAAAATTAAAAAATTCATTATTGCTTAGTAAAATCTACACCATATAATATGAGGTGGGTTAATCTTAACCATTGAATCATATAATACCATTTCATCTTAACTTCATTAAAATAATTTACGAAAAATAAAAGATAATCTTCATAAGCCTCTTATGGTCATTTCACATGATTTGTTGTTGATATTGGAGGATGGTGGTGATACTTATCGATGATGATAATGATTACTGAGAGAGACAAAGGAAAAATAGGAATTAAAAGATGAAAGAATAATAAACATGATGGGAAAAGCTTATTTTAAGGGTATAATGATCTCACATATTCTTTTACCATCAACCAACCATTGTTCGGCTTGTAATCGCTTTTAGTGGAAAATATTAACGGCCTCATAGTAAGTAGTCTAGGTACCCATATCGGTACAATGTCAAAAACCTCAGGTATCCAAAATGGTATATTGAAAAAAAAAGGTACTGGTATAGCATTATGTTATAAGTCGGGTACCCAAAATGGTATATTTCCCTTAGTAAAAGGAAAATAAAATTACGGAAAAAGAAATTTACCAAAATAGCCCTGGAATAAACGGACACGTCAGCAAATTAACATCTAATTGGACGGAAACCTCTTAGGTACCGATTTTGATACAACGTCAAAAAACCCGGGTACCCAAAATGGAATATTGAAAAGAATGGGCACTAGGCTAATATTATACTATAAGTCAGGTACCCAAAATGGTATATTTCCTTTCATAATATACATATGAATTGGAACTACGATGCAACTTTGTGCAAATTGAAGTACTTTTGTTTTTGGGTTGATAGATTATGGCATAAACCATCACCGTTCACGACAATACGTCATTACTGATTTAATAGTTAGCTGCTCGAAGTCATTATGCAGCAAATCGTAGATAATACATTTGCAGTTTTGCACGCCCTATTAGCAACGGGCCGGTGATGGATTTAATGTCATGTGATGTTCAAGCTTTGTCACGTATGTACTTGGCTAGTCCGGTAGTCCCTTGAAGTGGTCAATGTTGTCTTAGTAAGTATTCATACACTGGGTGTACATGATATTGGGTAGATTTATAACTATAAAAAAATTTGACTAATGTATCTGTTGAAATGCTTTGGAAAAAAACACCCAGTAAGAATTGATGATGTTGTCTTGTTACTTTGATACGTTACTTTTTTAATAGTAGACTTATTTGGTAGCCAGCTAATTGGACAGCTTATTATGTCATGGGTTGTTTCACCAAAAAAAGCAAGCTGGTGAGATCTAAAAATTATGTTTGATAACAAACTAGTTCAACTAGCTTCTTCACTCCAAATCAGATGCAAATTAATAAGCTACTCTTCCCTAACTTATTCATATGAGCTAGTCTAATACAACTAGTCAAATTCAGCTATCAGTTCAACTAGGTGCCAAACAAGTCAACTTTATGTTGATCTAGTGCCGATGAACTTGAAAAAATTAGAGTTTATGGGTCAGAAAGGACTCAACGCTTGCCTTAAACTTCCATTAAGGACATTATGCTTTGAAAGAGCCCATTAAGGACCTACTATGAGTTCATGGGTTAGAAAGGACCTAACGTTTACCTTAGACTTCCGTTAAGGACCTACTAGTAACGGAATGAATATACCGTACCGTTAACACATACATACTTTTTATAAAAAAGAATTTAATAACAAGTACTGTTTATCAATACATATACCCGCAATACGACAATTACTAGACTTGTCAAAACTTGACCCGACCCAAACCCGATCCATTTTTCTAGGTCATGGTCATGATTTTTAATCCGAAACCCAATTTGACTCAAATCCGTTTAACCCGTAAATTTCTGGGTTAACGTTAGGGTCAACCCAAACCCGATCCAATTCACCAAAAAAGCAACATGAAAATATAAAAGTATATGTAATAGTATTAATTATTGTTTATTGTAAATTAATTTTTTAAAAATATTTTCATTCAAAATGATTATTTTACTATATTTTCTTGCTCCGCCAGGTGAACCCGAACCCGTAACTGGCCCAAAATAGTCTGACCCGAAAATGGCCCGACCCAAATTGGTCCGTCCTGAAAATAACAGAACTCGATCGAGCACGATCCGCCTACCCGAACTAATAGTTGTAACATACACGCACGAAATTAAAGTGTAATTTTACTATGGCAAAACTACATGTGTGTGTTTTATTCGTCAATAAGTACGTAAACTAAAATCGAAACTGAACTAAACTGAAAAAAACGAAAAAAATATGTTTTCGTGTGTGTATTTCATAGTTATGAAAAAAAATTGAACTGAAGTGAAAATAATTGAACTGAAATAATTTTTTTTTGAGTTCCTTTTCAGTTCACGTTCTTTTAAGTGAATTAAACACACATGTAGTTTTACCATAAAAAAAAAATTAATTCCGTGTGTGTGTTAGACCTGTTAGTTCGGGTGGGAGGGTCGGGTTTGAGTTCTGTTATTTTCGGTCAGACCATTTTGGGTCGGGTCAGTTACGGTTTCGGGTTGACCTGTCAGATCAAGAAAATATAATAAAATAATCATTTATAAAAAATATTTTAAAAAAATAATTAACACTATTTTATTGCATAAAATACAGTCTTACATACTTTTATAGTTTCATGTTACTTTTCAGATCAATCGAGTCGGGTTCGGGTTGGCCCTAATCATGACCCAGAAATTTACGTGTCAAAAGGGTTCGGGTCAAATTGGGTTTTGGGTTAAAAAATCATGACCATGACCTAGAAAAACAGATCGGGTTCGGGTCGGGTCAAGTTTTGACAAGTCTAGTGTATGGTGTATTGCGGGTATAGGTATTGATAAACAGTACTTGTTATTAATTTTTTTTTTTTAAAGTATGGATAATACTCCATATTTGTTAACGGTGTATTCTTTCCGTTACTAGTAGGTCCTTAATGGAAATATAAGGTAAACGTTGGGTCCTTTCTAACCCATGAATTCCTAGTAGATCCTTAAGTGGTACTTTCAAAACATAAAGTCCTTAATGAAAGTTTAAGGCAAACGTTAGCTCTTTTGTAAACTATACAACTAAATTATCTACATGTTTGAGCTTTAGGTGAATATATGGACTATATCAAAATGGTTAAGAAAACTTCTGTACTTCTTATTTTTAGTGAAGTTTCGAAAAGTCGATAATTCAATGCAATTAGGATCAACCACAGAAACAACCTCGATGTTTTTTAAACATGAGTAACTTTGCGTACATCTTATCCGATCCTTGAGCACCCCCATTAAATGAGAATTACACTCAATTGTTATTGTTTGCTCAATAGAGCAGCTTATAGAGTCATGTAGGGGTGTAAACGAGCCGAGTCGAGCTCGAGCCGCCTAGGGCTCGGGCTCGGCTCGCTTATCCTAAGGCTCGGCTCGGGCTCGGCTCGAAGCTCGACGAGCCGGAAAACATGAGGCTCGGCTCGTTATAAGCTCGAGCCGGGCTCGAGCCTGATGCGAGCCAGTCTTAATTAAGACAATTTCACTTTTTTAAAAAATATTTTAATATAAATTTATAAAATGTACTAGATATTAAATTACTAAAATTGTATTTGTTAATACTTAAATATTAAC